>APFE030167215.1:0-33169 GCA_000404065.3 Pinus taeda | reverse complement strand
TAGAGCCCAGATCGCCATAATAATGCAAGAGAAGACATGAAAGAAATATTCAAGGTTGATAACAAAAAACACAGTTTTCTTTCAGCAAGTAGGAACAAGAAGTTCGAGAAAAAGGTTGTTGCTCTGACACTAAAATGAGATTCACTTGCAATTATATTTTTTGTTGCTAAAATAGCAAGGTATAATTCATTTATTGCAGAAAGCAATGGCACCCCACCAAAGGAGCATTGGAAAATGTTTTCAGTTGAAAAGGAGGATAAAGCAAATGTGGCAACATACTTCAGGTAGTCTAAGCCTACTACTTACATCGATGCTCCATCGGTTGGCACCCTTGCATTTTTCCATGGTCATCCTTCCTAGCAAGCATGTGAAAATTAATGTGCACCAAATTCCTCTCACAGAATTGAATATATTTGTACTCAAAATCTCACCCCAATGAAAAGCCCAAATAAACTATGCACCTGGCAAAGTGCACAGGCAGGCATAGTGGATGCAGGAAGCTTGCAATGGCGATGGTTTAGGATTATCTGATTTTCATGGCCTCCATGGCTAAGTGGGCAGTACACAATCAAGCACATTGGATGCAGGAGCTTGAGTTTCCAATTGTAATGGCGGTGGTTTATTATATGTTTTTCAACTAAAAAAATTGTGTTTGGAGCAGTTTTCAGATATATATAATTTTGCTTGAGATTGGACCACATTAGGAGCAATTTTCAGATATATATAATTTTGTTTGAGATTAGACCTCCCTACTTAACTATTAACCATTAAACCACGTCCTGAAAACTATTGAAGATGTCTGAATGGCTAAGTGGTTTGTTATAAATCTGGTAACTGATTACGATGCAATGGGAAAACACCTTCAACATCGCTCGAAACTGCGCCCAAATGGAGACCTTGCATGTATCTGTTTCACTAGACGCTGGGAGCTACTAATGCAGATAATTTATAGCAGCACGGGGTGGGATTCGTATGCATGGGCCTTCCGGGCACCCACCAAAATGGTGGATGTCATTGTTCACAGAGTATAATTTACCTTACACCTAGGGCACAGCCTGCCGAGATTCAACACCGCGAGCGGACCTGCGAGGTGAGCAAACACCATGAGTAGGAGAAACGAATGCTCGAGAGGACCTGTTCTGATTGTGCGAATGAAGCAAATGAATGTTTGGCGCAAGGGATCGTTTGAAATTGCGCGGGTGTTGGTTGCCAGCACAGCAGGTGCCAGCTTGGAGGTGGTGAGGCAAAGAAGCGTTAATTAGTGTTATATGCTATCGATTGCCTTACATATTGTTATATGTTATCTATTGCCTTATGGCGTTTTCTTTGCAATGACCGGTGCAAATGCTAGTTCATATTTATCTTCAATTCGTCCATGTCTGTCTTCAAATCTGTCTTCAAATCGCCCATGTCTGTCTTCAAATCTGTCTTCCAATCATCCATCTTAGCTTCCATGCCATTCATCTTAGCTTCCACAGCCTTTATCTTAGATTCCATGCCATTTATCTTAGCTTCTGTTAGCTTTTGTGAGGCTGACATTTTTTGCACTTGGTCTTGTAATTTTGATATATCATGTAGCATTTCTTCCTCTTCTTCATGAGTCATGCTAGAGCTTTCAGTTTCCTTACTAGGTGTTTGCATTTTTCTTTCCTCGGGGCATCAGTTACCGATAATAATGCTCTACTAGCCCTTTGAATTCCTTCAAAATAAATTTTCAAACGAATCTTAAGCAAAAATTTAAAAGAATCTACACACCTTTTTTTTCTTTGTAGGAGCTCGATATTGCCTCTGATGTATCTCTGTACTTTCGGAACATCCAATTCTAAAACTGCAACCTCTGGTAGCCCTCTATGTCCTCTTTCCAATGCCACCAGTCTGATCCAAATTGGATTCTCCAAGGAAGAGTTATGCGAAATCGCCCACAGTGACTTGATTATAGACTACTTCAGTAGACCAAAATTGTATGACATGCCACGCGTTACTGTTTCGACCTTTAGCCCTGAAAAATATATAAAAGAAGCTACAGTCTCTCCTCTTTCTGTACCTTCTTACGAAATTTCAATCCAATGCTGAGAGAAAAAGTTATGATGATTTCCCCAGGTCACCTGTTTGGAATGTAATTCAGGATTCTGCAAAAAGAACAACTTCCTCAGATCATATCTCCGTACATATAGCACCAAAAGCTCTTAAAGTTGGACCCGAGATTTAGTATGATGTCTTCTCAAATGGGTTTTTTTTTCAACTTCTGAAACATCGCAGAAAGAAAGTTATAGCGAAAATTCCACGATTACCTGTTTGGAGCAGTGAAACCCTAGAATCCAAAGCTCTCATACCAAATGTTATGAAACCAGCTCAAGAAACGATAGAAAAGATAGATCAACGCCTTAGAATTCAGCCTCTTCGAGGGGGAAACCTCCTTTGCATTACATAAATGAACAATTCTTGGATGATTCAAATGAAAAGACCTGCTCTCTATATATAGGAGTCTAAGGGGCTATAACATAATCAGAGCCTACATAACAATAATAATGTAAGGGCACAATAATAACAATAGTGGGCTTCTATGGAGCACAATAGTAACAATATGGGAACTACATGGGTACATCAATATAATAAGGGGTATAACTCAATAGTAATGGGGTAATCACTAGTATTATAGGGACCCGACACAATCAGTTGTGCTTCTTAGAATGTATTTTCTCAAACAAGCTCTAGTTGCACTCACAACCTAGAGCACTGCATGCTTGGTTTAAGATTTGAATGGCAAATCTCTTCAAATCTAGCGTATCACTACAAAAATTTTGCCACCAAAGACCTAGCAAGTCGCAAGGGTTTGTGAGTAGGTGCATTAAATACTAAATAGTAAAAACTTAAAAGGACAACAAAATTTAATAGAACATTTAGCATACAAAATAAAATTTAAACAAATTTAATGAACTGATAAAGCCTTCAAGCCTCAAAGGGTACTTGGCAACACCTTAGAGTTTTCTTGTATAACACTGGTGTAGGAAAATAATTTAGCTAGTGCTCTATAATCCTATAGTTGAGAAAAGACACGATATTTAAATTCTGGATCAGGGAAGCACCTTTCAATGCTTGTCATAAGTCCTCTGTGAGCCTTCCCATCATCATTAAATTTTCCCTTATCATAAAAATAATATGGGTTTAAGAAGTACCAAGCAGCATGTAAGGGAGGATGCAATTTCCTATCCCAGTGTGTGCCAACAATGTCCTAAAGAGGCATATAATTTGGTTCCTCATCCCCATATCTTCTTTTGATGGCCTCCTTTGCGAGATCCATCGCCTCATAAATATAACCCATAGTGGGTTTGTCACCACCAACCATATTGAAAGTTCAAGCTTTCAAATTTAAATTAATATGAAACATTGAAAATAACTAGAAGCCTGAAATGAAATTTAAAACATGAAAAAGTTAAAAGACTTCAAGTACCTGAGAACTCTAACAAGGGACTCCATCACAACAATAATCTCTTCCGCATCTTTCGAGAAACTACCATTAAACACAAGTGAAACAACTTCAATGCCTTAAAGGGTCTTGGAATGTTTATATGCCATCCACTCAGGTCCCAATGACATCCTCTTCAGATTTATCTTTTTCTCAACCACAAATTGCAAAGATATGAAATTTGTTGCAAATCTAGTCACTGTAGATCGAACAATTTCTTTACCTTCAGTGTATTTTCTCATGGTGTTTAGGACAATAATGTGTTTGTATAGGTATTTGGTTATTGATTTTTTCTTCTCCACAACCTCATGTATCCAATCCAATGTCCTCAAGCATCAAATCTATACAATGGGCAACAGAATAGGCCCAAAAAATAGTGGGGTGCCTAATCTCAAAGAGTCTACTAGTAGCCATATAATTAGCTGCATTGTCAGTGACAATTTGTACAACATGTTCTTCTCCCACTTCTTGAACGACTTCCTCCATCATTTCACAAATAGGTTGTGCAATCTTAACCTTGTCTGAGGCATCCACTAATTTGAGAAACATTATACCTACTGGACAAGATACAAGGATATTTATTAAAGTTCTATTCCTCTGATCTATCCATCCATCACTCATCATTGTGCACCCTATTTCTATCCATGTTGAACAAAACTCATATAGCACAAGCATGGCACCTTCAACACTTTCTAATAGAAAATTTGTCCTAATGCTCTCTAATGAAGGATCTTTGTACCCTGGAACTACAACATCAACTGCATCAATCTTAGCTTGCCAATAAGGAATTATGGCATAGTGAAAAGGTATGTCAGAATAGTACCAAAAGTTAGAAATGGCCTTCCTTTCCTGACTATGGATATTTTTTTTCCAACTAGTGGTATCCAAGGTAGGTTGGGAGCCAGGTTTTGTGCGGGGAGAAAAAAAGGTGTTTATGTTTCCACCTCCAATGTTGAATGCAAGAGGATTCATTTCGCCATGAATTTGACTTGGACTTGGAGGCATGTGTGGGAAACTTGGGAACTGCATTGAGGATTCAACAAAGGGAGATGACAATGGGGTAGTGGAAGAAAAATTGTCAACTCCAGGAGTTCCTATTTCTTTTCTTTTTCTTTTCTTTCTTTGCATTATGCTGACTCAACATATCAATGGCCAAGGTTGCTTGGTGTTTGACATTTTCATCAACATTTCTACAGAGACCTATATCATGGCTGGGTATTTGTGCAAGGTGGTACTTGAATCTATAAATTCATGTTAGATGATCCAAAAATACAATTTTATCATAGGTTATAAAATTAGAATAAAATTAGAATAACATAATTATTAATTAAGATTATTAAATTAATAATTATTATTCTAGATGTTTAATTATTTAATGGAGACTTTTAGAATTAGCATATTGTTGTAACTAGATATGACTCTCCAAATGTGTCGTATCTTAGTCTCTATTTTAGGAGATTAGTTAGCTAGTTGGATTTGAATAGCATTTATTGTAAATGGACACTTGTTATTTAATAAGTGATCCATAATTAGAGGTAGTTAGGACATGAAGCTTATAAATAGCTCATTGCAAGAGTGTTTGGTTGTTCGGGTGTGTAAGCTCTTTTGCAAATCAATTATGTAATTATTTTTTTCTGATTAATAAAATTATGTGTCTGAGGACACTTCTGCCATTATTGTGGTATCAGAGCTCCAGTAATGCTTAAGTGGATATGAAGAGGAGATTCCAGCTCTATAAGTTTGTGGAAGACTCCCTTGAATTGATCAGCAAATGATTGGTATGAATTTGCCCAATTTTATGTTCAAATAAAAAAAAATTAATTATTTTAATGATTTTAGATTTTTTTAAATCTGAAAATCAATGTAAAAATTTCTGCTACACAAGTATGAATTCCTCACTCGTTTCTTAAGTAGACTGTTTGAACACAATCTGCCACGCGAGTAATTGTGAATTGTGGGGTTTTTTTTTTGTGTTTTTCATCCTAATCTTAATACTTTTATTGCTGGATCGAGCAAATGATTGTTAAACTGTAAAGTCAAAAAGTGGAGATCGGCGGATTATAAGCAAGGTTATATCTGAGTCGAAATCAGGCATAGTGGACGAATCATTTGCTCTTGCTCCCATGTCATCTCCATCCGTTGATGCCGAGACAAGCAAGGCGATCAGAACAATGTCCTGTTGTCGCCTAAGGGGCATTTTCCAGATGAAGGTTTTGGTCATAGTGCACATATAAGGGACATAAAAATTGTGAATCATAACGGAGTGACGACGCATTTCGATACAAATCGGGTAGTATCTAAACCAATTTGTTATGACGTGTCAGATGTTACTGATGACATTGGTTTGGGCACACATTTCTTCTTCGGTGGACCAAAAGTAGATAATGCTGAAGATGATGCTAAATGTGCTAGCTGATGTATATTTCTGCTGTTCGAGCTTTCTAGCGGTGGCCTGTGAATGCCAGTTGTGAGATGAGATCTTCTTAATTTTTTGTGTAATGCAGAGGTTGAAATAACTGCAGGAGTATTACGTTATGCTTTTAAAGTCGTTTGAAGAGTAAAACATAGTTTTTATTTGGTTTCATTTTGGTTATATGTACGTCGACAGTGTCTATTTTCTGTGTGTATTTGAAAGAGCCAAACACTCTAATGGTGCAGATCTAAGTTCTAATCCATCAATTCAATCAAGCTCTTCTGTGCAGTGAACCTCAATTAAAACTGTCATGCCCAACACTTTACAAATCGAATTCATATGCTTTATTTCTTCATTTGACACGACAGAAGCAATCAGAAGAACAGCATCTGCACCTTTCAACTGAGCAATAGCTGATATGCATCATTAATGAATTCCTTGCACAACAAAGGGCACTCTATTCCAGCATTTCGAATGGCCTACAACTTTTCAAAGCTTCCTTGAAAGTATTTGACATTTGTCAATACACTGAGGCATGCGGCTCCTCCCTTTACGTGAATCCTGTCAGCGTGAGTCTACCTGCCAGCGCCAAGCCAGAGTGCCAGCAATACGATTTTTTTATTTTTGTTAATGAAGTGATAACTTGTTTTTTTTATGGAGTAATAAGGTGTAATTATATTTTGAAATTGTGTGGAAACTAAGGAATATTGTATTGTGCAGCAATATGGTGATTTTAATTTTGGGAATTTATGGTTGATGGAGAAATAAGGTGATTGTAATTTTTTGGAGTAATAAGGAGATTTTGTAAATTGGAGAGATAAGGTGTGTTGGGTAATTTGTTTTCAAGAAGCTATTTTTAATTGGGATCATCACATTGTAACTTAAAGTAATTTTACTTTGAGGGGGCTAAATTTTTTTTACTAGATTGTGCAAAGCACCATTGTAAAAAGTCAAATTTTGAAAGTTGCCTTGTAAAAATTTGAGAAATTGACTAGAGCCAAGTGCAAAGCTCAATCAATATTTTCTTGTTTTGAAGACTATTTGAGGGTCAAGGCCAAGCCCTGATAGATCGTGTTTTTGCGTGGTGTGTTGTGCGGACTATCTGGTACTTTCTGTTCTGCTTCTTGGTGCATCTCTTCAATGCCAAAATGTCTAAGTTGATTAACTTATTTTCTGATTCCGACAAACTAGAAGGCACCAAATCTTATAAAACATGGCATCTACTCATCGAAAGCACACTCATTTATAATGAATTATGGCAAGGAATATGTGATGGAAATGTTAAGCCGAATAAACCCACAAATGCAGATGCACTGGCAAAATGGGAAATCAAGAATGCTAAAGCCTTAGCTCTTATTAAATCGTCTGTGAATGATGAAATTATTGTATATAGAGAATGCCACAGATGCATGGACTGCCTTGAAAACTTTTAAAGACCTCTTTGATACTCAGCCTGAATCAAAGAAGGTTGATCTACAATTAAAATTGTTGCAACAAAAATTAACTGAAGGCGGTGATGTTCTTGAATATCTCTCAAGACTTAAGAATATCAAGCAAAAAATTATAAATGCTGGTTTTCCCGCAATTGATGATAGCTTTATGGTCAAAATTGTAATTGCTGGGCTTCCTTCTTCCTATACGCATTTTTTAGAGACTTTGCAAGTAACTGGGAAATTAGAAAAACTAAATTTTGATGAACTTTTTGAAATGTTAAGTCAACATGATAAAAATTTTGGGAAGAAGAAGAAAGTTGGTGAATATGTTTTTCTCACAGAGGCCAGCACTAGTAAATAATCAGCAGATAGTTCTCGAGGTAGAGGCAGAGGGAATCAGAATCAAAATTTAAAAAGGAGATTAGGCTCTCCAAGAATCTTGTCACAATAAGCCCAAGAAAAGTCATTCTCCCTCGGCGTTGTTGTTGTTTTGGACTTGTGTTTAAATTGCAGCCTCTATTTATATTTGAACTTGTGGCTTCTATTTAATTTGGCTCCTGTAAAATGCAATAAAAAATTATAATTAAAAATGCCATATATAACTTCACAAAAAAGAGGGTTGGTTTTAAAGGATATGAGGTTTTTTTAAGGATGAAAGAGGACTTTTCCCAACAACACAAGCACATTTCGACCTAATATAACATTATGACCTTGAGTGTGTTCATATAAAGAATTATAAGGCCAAGTTTGGATTCTCACGTGTCATGGAAATTCAATATATGCCTTGTTCACCTAAGAACTACTTGTAACTCATCATAGGGTACTCATCTACAATCTCACTCATCCCACTTAACAAGTTACCAAGACAAGGATCATCACATCGAATCTTGGTCTAAAACAATTAAGAAACACAATTTACATCTTGACATGCCATAGCACCTGACATGTCTTAGAATGCCTTAGCACTATGTGGCATGCGTTAACATCCCCTACATTCCTTGGCATGCTTTGACACTCCCTAGCACACCATGGCACTTCCTGAGATGCCTTGGTAGTTTAGCATACCTTGGCATTGCCTACCATATAACCTTGTCACTCCCTCCTTAACACACCTAGAACTCATTGAAACTTCCTCTTACACACTCTTATTTGTTAATTTCCATGCATTTTTAACTAGTGCTTCCTTATGTTTCCTTGACACCCCCTAACACTCCCTAGCTAACCCTTGTACCTGACACATCTTGGCCTACCACCTTCACACCCTAGCATTCCTTAGCACAACAGCCTTGTCACTCTCTCCTTTGCACATCTAGACATCGCTGGCACTCTTCGTCACAAACTCTTATTCATTCATTTCCATGCATTTTTACCTAGTTCTCCCTTGTGTTTCCCTAGCACTCCTTATCACTCCTTGACATGTGTTGTTACACCCTAGCACCTATGACATGTTTGCATGTCACCCTAGCCTCTAGCATGCCTTAACACTACCAAGCATACCTTATCAATTTGTCCTTAGCAGACCTAGAACTCACTCAAACTTCTAATCACAAACCATTATTTGTTCATTTCCATTCATTTTGACATAGTTCTCCCTTGTGTTTCCCTGACACTCCCAGCTAACACTTCCTTACACGCATTGGCACATCCTGGTTTCATGTCACCCTAGAACTCTAGCATTCCTTAGCATTGCCAAGTATGACTTGTAACTCCTCCTTAACACACTTGGAACTCACTAACACTCCATGCCACACACTCTTATTCCTTCATTTCCATGCATTATGACCTAGTGCTCCCTTGTGTTTCGCTAACACTTCCTAACACTCCTTGGCAAACATTGGCACACCATGGCACTTGTCACATCTTAGTAGGATTTCCTAGCACTCTATTGTCTATTGGCACTGCTTATCATACGTTGTCACTCCCTCCTTATGACACCTATAACTTGTTGACACTCCCTATCACACATGCACATTCATTCATTTACATGTAATTGAAACGATTCCTCCCTTTTGTTTCCTTGGCAATCCCTAGCATCTGTTAGCACCACATCCTAGAACCTAGCACATATTGTCATGCCTTAGCACTTGGCATGTCTTGACATGCCTAACATTCCTTGTAACTTTCTAACATGTGTTAGCACTTGCTAAAATTCCCTACACACCTTGGCACTCCATAGCTTTCATGCCCTCATAGATAGCCTTACTTTTTTTTTGACTTGGGAACCTAACCAAGTCATTGAAAAAATAGTGTTGTTCCTAGACCAAAATCTCCCTTTGTCTCAAACTATTTTTTCCATCCTCTTACGACAATCATAGGCTTTCCTCCTACAAGTCCTAATATGAAATTCTCCTAACACACTTCGTCCATGGGACACCTAGAATTCACTGACACTCCATGGAATAATCTCTTATTCATTCATTTCCATGCACTTGGACCTAGTTCTCCCTTATGATTCCCTAACACTCCCAAACACTCCTTGACATGCATTGATACTATCTAGCTATGTCAGCACACCTTTTCATTCCTTGGCATGCCATGGCACTCCTTAATTATCATTCCCTCATAGCTACCCTTATTTTCTTTTAGACATAGGAACCCAGCCAAGTCCTCCCTCGACTACAACAACTTTACCAAGTTACATTTACTACAACTAGACTATGCCTTGTTCCCCTAATGGACTATAAATCATCTTGGGCTTCTCATGTCCAATATTAACTCATCCCACTTAACAAGTTACCAAGTCAAGACTCACATCCAATAGTGCCCATAAAACAACTAAGCAACATAGTTTACATCTTCACATGCCATAACATCTGGCATGTATAGCAATCCATTGGCAGTACATGGCACACATTATCATCCCATGCATTCCTTGGCATTATTTTCCACTCCCTAACATGCCCTAACACTCTAGCATGCCTTGGCACTGCCTAGCATATACCCTTGTCACTCCCTCCTTAACATAATTGGAACTTGTTGACACTCCATATCACACACTCTTATCTATTCATTTCCATGCAATTTGAACTAGTTATCCCTTGTGTTCTCATGGCACTCCATGACACACATTGGCACACCCTAGGACTTAGCACATCTTGGCATGTCACCCTGGCACTCTAGCATTCCTTGGAGCTACCTAGCATAGCTTGTCACTCCCTCCTTGGCACACCTAGAATTTGCTAGCAGTCCCTGTCACGCACTGGTATTCATTTATTTCCATGCATTTGAAACTAGTGCTCCCTTGTTTTTCCTTCACACTCCATAACTCTCCCTCGCATGCATTGGCACACCTTAGCACCTATCACATCTTATCATGTTTCATTGGCGTCTAGAATGGCTTAGAACTGCCTATCATACTTTGTCACTCCATCCTTAGAACACCTTGAAATCACTGACACTTCCTGTCACAAACTCTTAATCATTCATTTGCATGCATTATTTTCACCTTGTGCTCCCTTGTGTTTCCCCAACGGTCCTAAACACTTCCTAGAACTATTTGGCACAACTTGGCATCTAGCACATTTTGGTTGCATGTCGCTCTGGCATGCTAGAATGAATTAGTGTTTCTTAGCATACCATGTCACTCGCCTCTTACCACACATGGAACTCATAGACACTCCCTATCACACACTCCTATTCATTCATTTACATGCATTTTGACCTAGTGCTCCCTTGTGTTTCCCTAGAACTCACTAAGACTCACCATACATTGGCACACCTAACTACAATGAGTTTCACTAACAGTCAATCCAAAAACCCTTCCAGAGTCTAGTTAGTTACTAGTTCTTCACTAAGATATTAGGGCTAAGTTTATTTCTATAGTGTTCAGTGTGAAAATATTACTGGGTGTTTTTATCGCATAGAGTAATTATGATCTTCCCCATGTACACAAGGATAACTGAGAAGTGTTTCCTATAATCATGTAAGTGGAACTTCAACATGTACATCAGGGTAGCCACAAAATATTTATCATATTTACACAATGCAAGGTGGTAGGAAAATATTCACATTATATACGTGAATGTACTAAGATCAGGAACATTAGCATCATATCTACATATTTACCACAGGACAAGGATCATTACAACCCCTTAAAAATAGCCATAAGGCCTTCATCTTTTGCAGGTCCTTGACCACAATGGTTTAATTGAAAAACAAATAGTTCCTTTAAAGATTTGTTGGTTGAGGCAATCACTTCAAGCCCTTCAACTTAAATATAATCAAATATTTGCAATTTGTTACAATAATAAGTCCATTATGCACACTCCTCATCTTAGAGTTGGCTAGAGAGGGAGAAGACTCGATTGATGCAAACCTTGTAAATGAAAAATTTTGCCTACTCATTGGTTGGACACTGCACCACTAGTTGACACCACTAAAACACACCAAAAGTCCAAGATACCCATAATATGTGCCCTACACCCAAGGGCTTAGACTACACATCCATAAAATGTACCTTCACTTTAGATGTCCCAAAATAGTAATATCCCAACCCTAGCCTATTTGTTATATTTTTGTAACTTTCTCCTTAACTAACATTTGTTTTTTAACTATTTAATCTACTTACTATATACTCTCTCTTGTTTTCACCCACCTAGTATACAGGAACACTTATGTTTTTAATACAACCAAGCTAAGAGGGCATGCTTCTTTCTTACACTTAAATGTTTTCAATACAACCAAGTTAAGAGCACGTGTTTCCTTTTAAAATTCCAAAAGTATAACATATCTATCCCTATAAAATAACAACAAAATCATTGCATAAAAAATGTAAGATTAAAAATAAATTAAAAATAGATTATTATTATTATGATAAATACACCAAATATGGAAAATTATTTTCAAACACAACCATAAAAAAAGTGTTAGTTTATTAAATACAACTACAAACTTATTAAGGCAACCTAGATCCATCTTAACCCGGATCTATTAAGTTCTAAGAGGGATCCAATCTCTTGATGTGAGAACCTCTTTTTCGGCACTTGGTACATCCAGGTTAATATGGATCTAGGTTGGTTATATAATACTATATAATATCTATATTTGTATCTATGTGTTTCTTTCTTATTCCCTCTCTATATATCACCCCCAAAACATACACACTCTCTCTCCATATCTATCTCTCTCTCCCTCCCTCTTCCTCTCCATGTCTCTCTCTTCCCTCTATCTCTCCTTTCTCCATCACACCCTTGTCACTCCCTCTTGTTGAAAATAGCAACAAGAAATGATAAAAATAGAAGTGCTAAAAATAGAACTGCTATAAATAGCAGTTCGGGTACCATTCTTGGACATAGCAACAAGGGATGAAAAATGGAAGTGCTAAAAATAACATTTCTATAAACAACATTTCGGGATGGATTCCAATTTTAGTTAGTCCCTGAACTAAAATTGAGAATTAAAATTCGAATTTGATCTTAACAGTTGTTTGTAAAATAATTAATTAATTCAGCATGAGTTAATTAGTTGTAGGAAACCAAACATGAAGTCTATGTGAAGACATGCAACAAATTCTCCATTGATTGAGGAAGTTATCCCTTGATTAAAGGAGATTAGGATGAGTTGTACTTTGAGTTGTAATTAGTTAGCTTAGTTATCTGACTTAAATCTAGTTAGATTAGTTCCAATAGTTTGTGGAACTGATTGTGAGTTTAGTTAGTTAATGCATGCATGCATGTAACTAATGCACTTCAGATAACTGAATATTCTCTCATAAATAGCTCATGCATGTCATTTTAGTCAGAGACATAGTTGAGATCAGAGGAAGGGACAGTGTACTATTAATTGGAGGATTTTTCCTATATAGGAAACTCATCCATGCAGAAAGAATTATCTCCTTCAGGATTGCACAGTTACTACTGAGCGAAGTGAGCTGTGTGAGGTGGAAATTCAGACAAGTGGTAGTGGACCCTAGGAAAAACTATGCAAGGAAATATGAGGCTTGGAGGGCAGAGGAGAAGGTTTGTGAGAAGCCTTTGACTGTTTATGAGCAGCAAAGGGATTGTACTAAGAGCTAGATAGCTTCCGAGCTAAGGATTTTATGTAATCCAGATATTATTTCCACTTATATGATAATACAGAGATCGGGGTTTTAGGCTGAGGCTTTCTCCAGAGTATTCTTCTGTTTTCATGTGCGATTGCTTTCTAATTCTCAGTTATATGTGTTCTATTTGATCTTGGTCATAATCGATTAAGCTTCCACAAAGTTTGTTGTAGAAGTAGATCTTGTATTATGCTTTAGTATATTGCATAATCTGTTAATCTACAGTGGGAAACTTCTACGTGGTGTCAGAGCAAAGGTGATCAAGGAGAGAATAGTATACAAGAAGGGAGATGTTCAAAGTTTGTGATTCCTGAATATAGAAAATGAGTTCTTATCACATCTCATTTTCACCAATGGGGTTCAATGGTTTAAGACTCGAATATGCTTTTGATGGCAGTTCAAATTATATGGCTTGGAAGGATCACATTGAAGTAGTATTAGAGGATAATAGTTTAAATGACTTCATTGATCAAGAAGTCCCCAAGCCCACAACGGCTAATGCTACTAAATTGGTGGAATGGAAGAAATGTGTGGCTGGAGTAAGGATAATTCTTTTAGAGGGAGTTTGAGACCACATAGTCTTGAGTTTCCATGGCAAGGAGACATTTTTTTCGATGTGGAAAACATTGAAATATCTATATTAGAATATCAACGATCAGAGGAAGTTGGCGCTGAAAGACAAGCTTTGGAAAATCAAGTGCGAAAAGGGCGACATGATCTCTACATATCTGAACAAGCTCACCACCTGCAGGGATGAGCTTGGATGTGTAGGGATCATGACAAACGATGGTGAGATGGTGAGTCTTGCACTCCTCGGTCTTCCTAAGAGCTGGCATAGCTACCAAGACTTGGTAAATGGAAGAGAAAAACTGCCATATTGGAAATGAATTTGGTCGGATTTGATGGAGGAGGAGATAAGAAGAAGCACCAGAGATGGTTCTTTATCCAAGGAGGATGAAGAAAATTGTGCCTTAGCAAGTAAGGCGAATAAATGGAAGGAGAAGGATTCTCATCCCAAATCGAGTTCTTCCCATGGTGGGAAGAAGTTTGACAAACAAAAGTGCAATGCTTTCATTGTCACAAGGTGCGCCATTTTGCTACAAATTGTCCACTGAAGAAATCGAAGATGGGATCCAAGGAAAGATCTGAAGGTGAGGCATTGGCCTCACAGTTCGAGTTGGATTTCACCCTCTTCACATGCATGGTTTCATCCATGGTGGGATGTGGTTGGTTTCTTAATAGTGGTGCTTCTTTCCACATCACCAGCGACAAGAGTGTGTTCAGTACCTTGGAGGAGAAAGATCTCCAAATACTCATAGCAATGGGTAATGATGAAAAGTATAGTGTCCCAAATGTAGGCATGGTTGTTTTTCAGAGGGATCATGGAGCTCACATTACCTTGAGTGATGTCAAGTATGTACCAGGACTGAAGAGAAATTTGGTGTCGATCACAATGCTAGAAAACAAAGGCTATGATGTAGTCTTTAGCAAGGGAAAGATTTTCCTTCGACACATCATCACGAGACAAGTGAAGCAGATCAATTCATGAGCCAAGAACCTGTATGCTCTTGAGGTTCAAGATGCATGCAAAGCCTTAAGGAGTGAGGCAACTAATGGAGGCTTGGTGGTTGAGAGGGAGAGTACATTACCTCTCAACATGCAGCACCAGAAGAAGTTTGAGACAATTGTGGAGGAGCCATGATTGGTGAAGTAGCTTCAAGAGATTATGGAGTAGCCACAACCAAGGAAGCCGAGAGGAGACAGAGTGGAGGCATCCACTCATGCAGAGACCTCCAGTAGGGAAAAATTTTGAGCCATGTGGGAAAAGGGATCATATGCATCCATACCTCCAGGTAGGAGGATCACTAAGGTACCCCACCTCTTTAATTAGACCTTTCTACGGGAACCCTAAAGAGGAGTAGCAGGACTAGCTGAGTGGGTAGAAACAGATGCGGTTGGAGCAGCAGAGAGAGCTACAGTGTAGGAGTCCCAAGACTGTGCAGAGCTAGCAAGTTGTAGCAATGCGAGAGGCATAGGAGTGTTTCACTAATGTAGGATGGCATAGAGAGGTGTGAAATGGTGCAAGATGCATGGAGTGTTGTAGTAGCTCAAAGGTCAGAGAGGGAGCACTTGTCAGTAGTAGATGGAGCTTCAACATCAGAGGATGTTTCTAGCCCAACAGAGAGGTCAGTTGGGAGTATTTTTCTTCTAAAGTTGCTGGAGCAATAACACTTGGGAGAAGTGTTGCATGCAAAACATTCCAAAGGTTTACGATCAGGTTCGAGTTGAATGCCTTTCTTGTTGAGAGGGAGTGTTGAAAATAGCAACAAGAAACTCTAAAAACAGGAGTGTTAAAAATAGCACTGCTATAAATAGCAGTTTGGGTACCAGTGTTGGACATATCAACAAGGGATAAAAAATGGAAGTGCTAAAAATAACATTGCTATAAATAACATTTCGAAATGGATTCCATTTTAGTTATCCCTTGAACTAAAATTGAGAATTAAAATTAAAATTTCATCTTAGCAGCTATTTGTAAAACAATTAATTAATTCACCATGAGTTAATTAATTGTAGGAAATCAAACATGAAGTCTATGTGAAGAAATGCAACAGTTTCTCCATTGATTGAGGAAGTTATCCATTGATTAAAGGAGATCAAGATGAGTTGTACTTTGAGTTGTAGTTAGTTAGCTCAGCTATCTGAGTTAAGTCCAGTTAGATTAGTTCCAATATTTTGTGGAACTGATTGTGAGTTCAGTTAGTTAATGCATGCATGCATGTAACTACTACACTTCAGATAACTGAATATTCTCTCATAAATAACTCATGCATGTCAGTTCAATCAGAGACCCGGTTGAGATCAGAGGAAGGGAAAGTGTACTATCAGTTGGAGTATTTTTCCTATATAGGAAACTCATCCATGCAGAAGGAATTATATCCTTGAGGATTGCGCAGTTACTACTGAGCCAAGTGAGCTGTGTGAGGTGGGAATTCACACAAGTGGAAGCACTAGACCCCAGGAAAAACTGCGTAAGGAAATAGGAGGCTCGAAGGGTAGAGGAGAAGGTGTTTGAGAATCCTTTGATTGTCTATGACCAAGAGAGGGATTGTACTGAGAGGTAGATATCTTCTGAGCTAAGGCTTTGTGTAATCCAGACATTATTTCCACTTGCGTGATAATACAAAGATCTAGGTTTTAGGCTGAGGCTTTCCCCATAGTATTGTTCTGTGTTCATCTGTGATTGCTTTCTCATTCTCAATTATATGTGTTCTATTTGATCTTGCTCATAATCAATTAATCTTCTGTAAAGTTTGTTGTAGAAGTAGATCTTATATTTTGATTTAGTATATTGCATAATCTATTAATATACAGTGGGAAATTTCTACACCTCTCTCTCTCTACCTTTCTCCCTCTATGTCTTTCTTCTTCCTTCCCTCTCTGTTCCCCTTTAACTTCATCTCTATCTCCGCTCTCTTATTCCTATATTTCCCTTTCTCTCTCACCTCCATCCATCCTCCCCCATCACTCTCTCTCCCTCCCCCCTACATCTTTGTGCCTCCCTCTCTCTCTCTCTTTCCCTTCTCTCCCTATCTTTATTCCCACCTATTCTCTCTCTCCCTCTCTCTCTATCCATCTATCCCTTGTCACTCCCTCTCTCTCTCCATCTCTATCTCCCTATGCCTTAGTTCTTTCCTCCCTCTCTCTCCCCCTCCAACTCCATATATCTCTCCCCCACTCTCTTCTTCTCTCTCTACCTTTTCTCTCTCTTCCTACCTCCTTCTCTCTGTCTCCCCCCATCACTCTCTCTCTCTCTCTCTCTCTCTCTCTCTCCACACTCCATCTTTGTCACTATCTCCCTCCCCCTCTCTTCCCTTCACTTTGCTTGCTATCATCACTTGGATCCTTAGTTAATATAAATTTATGTTGGTTCTTACTAATATTTGTATTATATAAATTTCACATCTTTAAATACAAAAGTATTCTCATTTTTAATTTTATTAAAACCTCAATTTAATTTATATGGGAACAATTTTAGTAGTAGTCAGGATATTGGGTTTATATATATCTCAAAACTAATTACAACCCTTTTCCTATTAGTTTCAAATAAAAAATGTTATAAAATAAAATAAAATTAAAATATTTTTATTGTGAAATAAGTTATGGTTTTCGGGGATGTGGTATTGATAAGGCATGATATTGGCCCATGGTATTGTAACAAAGCCTATTTAGAAGTTAATAATATCCATGGTAAGGTGGGGATAAATATCGATGGTTAAGAATCTTGTCATATTGCTATAAAATATTTAGATTGTGAAATAAGATATGATTTTTTAGCATGTGGTATTGATAAACCATGGTAGTAGCCAATGCTATTGTAACGAAGCCTATTCATAAATTCATAATATCAATGGCAAAGCTCGGGTGAATATTCATGATTAAGAATCCTGTCATATTCTTATAAAATATTTTGATTTTGAAATAAGTTATTTTTTTGGGCTTGTGATATTGATAAGCCATGGTATTGTAATAAAGTCTATTTCCAAGTTAATAATATCCATGGTAAAGTGAGAATGAATATCCATGGTTAAGAATATTTTCATATTGATATAAAATATTTTGATTGTGATATAAGTTATGTTTTTAGAGCATGTGGTATTGATAAGTCATAGTATTGGCCCATGGTATTATAATAAAACCAATTTTTTACAAGTTAATAATATACACTGTAAAGTGGGGGGTCAATATCCATGGTTAAGAATCTTGTCATATTGTTATAAAATATTTTGGTTGTGAAATAAGTTATGGATTTTTGGCTTGAGGTATTGAGAATCCATGGGATTGGCTAATAATATTGTAACAAAAGCTATTCACAAGTTAATAACAAAATCAAAATATAACAAATTAAATTTTACTATTTTTATTATTAATTGAGGCAACATTTAGATTTTTACACCCATCCCCATGCTTTTGACTTTTATTATGATTAGTACTATTATTCTTTAACTAAGCCTATATTTAGCATTGTTTACATACTTACATTATGTTAGCTCCTGCTACAACAGGTATTCATTTTTCATGATTGGCATTTCACAGGCCAAATATGTCGTACTTTGCTTGCTGCAATGCCCCATATTTGCTCCAACAGTCTCCAAATGAAGAAGGCTTCTTCAAGATTCATTCAATTTCCTTCAAATTTTGTAAAAGTTTTCCTGGTATCGCTAATTTTAGTTAAAGGGAGGTCCAAACAGTTTAATCTTGGTCTCCCTAGGTTTAAAGTTCATGTTTTAGAATATAGAGATTGTAAGTCTGTCCAAACAGTTTAATCTTGGACGAATCTTAGATAGGTAGAGAAATAGAAGAGTCCAATAGTTTAAGCTAGGCTCTGGAAGAAATAAGGGTAGTATGTAGATAGGAAGCATCAAAAGAAAAATGTATGATGGGTTTGCAAGTCTAAGTGCACCCCCAAGCAAAAGAAGAAAAAATGTTAGGAAGTAGGCTGGGTAGGTAGTTCTGAGGCTGTTAAATTGCTGACAAGTTCCAAGTTTGCAGGTATCCTAACATGCATAACATAATCAACAAAGGTTTGTAAGCAAAATGCTCAAATGAGGTATAACTAACTCCCCTTCTCTGCTTTCCCCCAATCATTAACTAACATCCCCAAAAAGAGGTCAAGATCTGCTTGACACCTTTAGTTCATCGTCTTCATCACTCTGGTTGAGTAAAGATCTGCTTTGCTCAAAGTTGTTCCATATCTTCTCCCGAAGTATGGTCCTTCCCCCCTGCAACAGCCTAAGTTCCCCCCGAACTTAGCGCTTTCTTATCACCTCCACATTGACTACTAACGTTACTATCTAGCTCCCTATGTTTCCCATCCCCGTATTAATATTAAGTAATTTCCCTTATGTAATATCCCCTCCCCTGGTTGAAAAATAACCATAGCAAGTCCCGGGAATTGCTTAGTTTATCAGAAACTAAGCAAGAACCCAGCCTCCGAAACCACCTTCCACATACTATGGACTTCTTCCTAAGTATAAAACTCCCCCGAAGTAGTCGAACCCCTTCCGAAACTTCAAAAGCCCTTCACACCCACTTACTTACCTTTTTCCCCCCTCAAAGCCATTTTCGTATCGCAACTTTTCCATCTCACTTTCATGCAAAATAATGCCCATCCGTTCCCCACTGATGCGATATAGCGAAATCGGCGATCGACGATTGCAAGCGCCGAGTGTCTAGTCTGTTTACCCCTCCGTCTTCTCCGATGTGATATCGCGATATCGCATATCGACAATTGTAAGCACCACACGCCCAACCCAATTATCCCCCTCTTTCCCCCCGACGCGATATCGCTATATCACAATGGAACCTCTCCACCACAGTCCACCAATACCCCACCACGTCGTGCTGTACCAGGGACCCACTGATGATGTCATCCACCGTACAGCTGATGCAGTGCTTATGTCAGCAGCCAGAAAAGCCAAAAAAGCTTCGCGCATGAAGAAAAGTCGCACTTTGGAGCTCTAGATCAAGAAACAGAGGCAGTTTTCAATGTGCGAATAGCGCATCATACGGGAAATAGGCCATTTCGAGGAATCTTCAGGGAATCTTTGAATTGCCGAGCCCACTGCGCGTCGAAAAAGCCCGAAATTGTCCAAACGTGCCAAAGGATCCGGTTTAAAGACAGCAGTAGATCATTCACAGAGTTCAAAGTGTATCAGATCAAATCAGCAGGCTTCAAGCGTGTCAAAGATTATCAGTCAACGGCGGAAATCATCAATGTAGCGGCAAAGTGTATCGGAGAATATCTTGAGCAGCGGCCCAAAGCAAGAGAAATTGAATATCTTTCAGCAGATTCATAGGAAGAGAGAAAAATCACTTAAAGCTCTCAAATCATAATAATTGCACATTCAATTCGCACTAGGGCCGAACTGCAGCCCCAAAGCACATTCACTTCAGTAGCAACGCATCTGGCCCCCAAGGGCCACCTCGTCACTTGTTCCGATTCAGCTGCCCCCCCAGCGCAACCAAAAAGATTTACTTGCATTTATTTCTAGCAGCATTTAGATTCTTTTGAAGAGTTGTAAGCAGACCTGTCACGGTCATTTGTAATGTTGTCTTCCTAATATTTTGTTTATAAATACCACCCGAAGCGATATTGTAAAGGGTTGGTTGGTTGGTAGTAGTAGTTGTTGGTCAGTTTCTTTCCAGCAATTTTCTCTGAGTAAAGACTCGCACTGTAACTGTCATATTTTTCATAATCAAAGATTGATGAAAGCATGGATTGCGAAACAACTTGTTGTTTTCTCTGGGCCAAGGAATGATTACAAAATTCCTATGTCTCTGCATGATCCAATAAGTGTTCTTCCTCCTTGTTTATTTTATGTTTTTATCATCTTTACGCCATTCTAAGTTGCAGGAAAAAAGAATAGCTTAAGATTTGTTTAAGTACACCTTAAGTTCACTTTCTGTACTTTTCGATGTTTTCTTCTGAAACGGTCATGAGCTAGAATTCTTAACTGCTCTAGTTTACCCTGTTTCGTTCGCATATGGGTGCATGTCTTTGGAATTCTTAACTGCTCCGGGATCCCACTCATCCATTTCTCCCCTCTGTCAGCATGATGAAATGATTCTCTTTTGCCTTTCATCCCTGATGTTCATTCCGTACTTTCAGCAGCCTGAATGTTGTATCCTGTGTGGCTATCCCGCTCCGTATCCCCTTGTGACCAAGAAAACGGTCGCATGCCTCAATCTGTGACTCCATGCCCAATGGTTCAGAACTTATAACACCTTACTGTGCCTCTTTACTCGAGAATCCTACCTTCCTCCCAATCATAGTCAACATTCCCTTGAAGTCAGAAAGATAGCCTAAAATCATCAACTAAGGTTGAATCCAGATCAACTGAGGTTGAATCTAAAGGAGAGAGCCCTCTTCGATTGCAGGTGGGCTAGAGCCTGCAGTCAGAAGATTGGTTTGTGGTTACCTTGGCCGTATCCCTAATAGGAGCCTAGGGACAACCTGAGTGATAACATAATGGCGACTCCACTGGGGAACCTTAGATAAATCAATGCAATCAATCACGTAATACACGCTGGCTCCTAAGAAACTGATGCGTAATAAATGATCACTTCCTGATCCCAATAATTCACCCGCTGTTGGAAATCCTAATCTAATCCCGAAGATCATCAGGCAGCAAAGAAGAAAAGGCTGCTAGACTCCTGTTAGTCCTGAAGTAATTCAACCGATTGTTGTGCCGACCCCCATCAAAGTCCTAGTCCGATCCACCCCGAATTCCTCTGACTCATCGCCCCCTTCTCCGAGCAACTCTTCCACACCTCAACCCCATACCCATAGCCCATCGGCAACCCCCTCACCCCCGGTTATCCCTATACTCCCTCTCGCTTTAGGCGTTCCACTAATTCCTGTAATCATGGCTAGATACGTGCCATTGCAACTACCTGCTAATCGTGGGGCAATGCCCCAGGACTATCAATCGAAAATCACTTACTTTGATGGCACAACCTCTTGCACCGCCCTACAACATACGAAAAAAATGCAAGACTATTTCGAGAGTTATGAAATAGACGATGAGAGCGTAAGGATGAAGATTTTTGTTCAAAGTCTAACCGGTGATGTCAGAACCTGGTTTAGGGCTCTTCCACCCAATTCAATATTAAATCCGGAAGCCTTATACCAAACCTTCATTAACAGATGGGAGAAAAGAAAGGACCCCCTTCACATTCTATCCGAATATGAGTCTATCAAGAGAGGACCTGGGAGGCTGTTCTGGATTACTGTGCCAGATTTAACAATGTTTACAATGGAATACCACTGAATCTAAGACCTCCACCCGACCTTGCTCTATACAAATACCCTGATGGATTTGATGCCGAGATGGCATATCAATTAAGGGAAAGAGCCCCTCAAAGCCTTGCAGAAATGCAATATGCCGCAGTAAGCGTAGAAGCAAACCTAATCGCCAAAAGAAACAGAACAAGATCCGAGAAAAAAACAACTTTCAAAGAAGAGCCCTCCTCTCACGAGCAGAAAATGGAGGCGATCATCACTTCCATGAACAAAATGGTGGATAGGTTAGACAACGTGGAGAGAAAAACTACATGGGAAAATCAACCGTCCAACACTGCAAGGAACCCAAACTTTAGGAAAACCCAAAACATAAACATGGGTAGGACCAATCAGGATCATGACATAAGACCTCCTTTCCAAGAAAACTTCGCCGAGGAATCTACTTCTGCTGATCCCACAGATGGGACCCTGATGAACCTAGTTGATTCAGAAAATGGACAACAATCCTCCTTCACGGAAGAAAACCCCCCATACCTTAATATAGAGCAATTCCACACTAGATCGGGAGAGTCCTTTGACTTTAAACAAGGGTATGACACTGCCATGTATGAGGTACATAAGCAATACAAACTGAGAACAAGAACTGTTGATGTGTCTTCACCCAGCAAGACAAAGGATGGTAAGCAGCCAAACAAGGCTAAAGGGAAAAGCACCAATGGTCACACAACTGACAACCAGGTCCCAAATTCGCAACAAGTTATTGTGGAAGATGTAACAGAAACACAGGGTTCTATAGAACAACCAATACACTCTTCCCGCCTTGAAAAAGACCTGGAAAGCATTCATGAAAATATTCCCAGAACAAAAAAACCACGGACAGTTATACAAAGTGATACGCACATCCCAAAGGGAAATACAGAAGATATGCCAGAGAACGAAAAACTCGCCGGTGTTAATAACCGAAACCCAGCAGAAAAGCCATTCAGCCTAGAAGCCGAAATCGGGAAGCTCAAAATCTCCATCCCCCTCTCAGAACTGGCTAAGCACACTGTGTATAGACAACAAATTCAAAAATCGCTCCAATTGCCTGAAATTAGGGATGATGTAAATATTCTAGATGACACCCAGGAATTACTGTTCGGGCCAGAGGTTGATGGAAAAACAGCATTCAGACCTGTTCCACCTTTCTATATCAGCCTGCACATACACGACAAAATATTGCACAATGCTATGTTTGATTCAAGCGCCTCACACAACCTCATGTCCAAAGCCGTAATGGAAAAGTTAAACCTCGATGTCACTCGACCCTATAAGGATTTGTATTCATTTGATTCAAGTCAAGTCAAATGCCTAGGCTTAATCAAAGATCTTTGTGTATCCCTAGTCCAATTCCCGAACAAAATGATCTTGATGGACATAGTAGTAGCTGACATACCCACAAAGTATGCCATGCTGCTATCTCGATCATGGGGAGCAAAACTGCAAGGATCCCTTCAACTCGACCTCTCTTACGCCACTATATCCGTCTTTGGGCAACCAAAGAGACTTTATAGGGAAACGCTGATGAAATATGTGGTAAGTAGTGAGGAGAAACCCCAAAATTTTCCAATATACCCAATCCATTCCGATATGGATTCTTTTATTTTGTTTAATGACAATACAAGTCTTCCTAATCCTGATGAACCGCTAGCCCTAGAACAAGAAACCAATGCTAGTGTCAGGGCAGCCGACAGCTCACTTGAAATTATTTCTACAGCCCAGACGACCAGCACAGGACTGGAAGAAAATCCCGAAACAGAAGTCACCAGTTCATCTGCACTGCAAGCCCCTCAAACGCCCGAAACTCACCTCGGACCAGACGTCTCATGGTATTTAGAATTTGACAGTGCAGTTAACAAGTTAGGAGCAGGGGCTGGAGTGTGGATTTACAAAACTCACGAAAATCATGCACAAGGCCATGCTTATAGACTCAATTTTAAATGTACGAACAACATGGCAGAGTACGAAGCCCTCCTCTTAGGTCTCAAGCTGCTCAAAACCTTGGTAGCTACCACAATCTCCATCCTAGGTGATTCATACCTCATTATACAACAGATAAAGGGCAATTTTGTCGCAAATGACAGTAGAATGAGAGTGTACAGAGCCACGGCCAGCGAATTGCTTAGCACCTTCAATGATTTTGAGCTGACCAAAATCGCACAAGAAAATAACATTCATGCTCATAGCTTAGCTACCTTTGCCAGCACCTGTAGCTTCCCCTTTGGACCAAGTCATCACTTCACTGTAGAAGTAAAACATAGACCGTCAATTCCTAACAATGTCGAGAGTTGGCAGGTATTCAGAGACGATGCCCAGATTAACAATTTTTTAACTCTGGAAGGGGAATTCTCTAGCACCAATATTGACAGGGACGCTACACCAGAAACATAGCAACTAGATCACATGACTCCAACAACCCCCATGGCTGAACAGATACTCAGCCCGACTATTTTTGACAGCACAAACATAAGGCAACTGAAACAGTCTCGCTCACCTAAGGCAGTCGAGGCAGAAGAATAATTTATGGACCTAAAACGAAATATTTTTCCTGCTGGCCTGACCCCATTGGAAGACATGTTCGATAGCAACGATGTAGCCAGAAAACCAAAAATGGAACCTTTGGATGCTGCCATAGAAGAATACAACATAGGAACAACAGAACATCCCAAGATGATCAAACTCTCTAAAAACCTGCCTCCTGACCAAAATCCCAAATATGTGGATCTGTTCAAAGAATTCTAAGACGTGTTTGCCTGGAGTTATGAGGACTTGAAGTCCTATGACACTTCAGTCATCTAGCATACCATTCCCCTGAAGCCGAACCAGAAACTGTTCAAACAAAAACTCAGGAGAATCAACCCCATGCTTCTCCCTATGATTGAAAAATAAATAAAAAGAATGTTTGACGCAAGAATCATTGCGCCTATCAGATTCTCTGAATGGGTATCCAACTTAGTCCCTACTAGGAAGAAAACAGGGGAGATAAGACTGTGCGTAGATTTGAGAAACTTAAACCAAGTCTCCCTAAAGGACCACTACCCATTGCCTAAAATGGATCACATCTTGCAAAGGGTGGTGGGTTCTTCTAGGATCTCCCTGCTTGATGAATTCTTGGGATTTAATCAAATTCTAGTTCACCCAGATGATCAGGACAAAACAGATTTCACTACGCCCTGGAGAACGTTCAAATACGTTAAAATGCCTTTTGGGCTGAAAAACGTCGGCACTACCTTTCAGAGAGCAATGGATATCACTTTCGCTAAGGAAATACATGATTTCCTTGTGGTTTACCTGGATGACCTGACCCCATTTTCCAAATCTGACTCACAACACCTAAAGCACTTGAGGCAAATTTTTATCACATGCAGGAAATTCAGTATTTCCTTAAACTCAAAGAAGTCCCTGTTCGCCCTGGAGGATGGCAGGTTATTAGGGCACATAATATCAAAAGATGGGATCAGAATTGACCCAGAAATAATTCAGGCTATCCTCCAGATCCCTTACCCAAGAAACACGAAGGAGCTACAAGGATTCCTTGGGAAAATCAACTTCCTAAGAAGATTTATCCGCAATCTAGCTGAGTCAATGAAGCTATTGAGTAACATGCTAAAAAAGGACGCCAAGGTGAGATGGTCCCTTGAGGCCAAGCAGGATTTTGAGAGTATAAAAGCGGCCTTGACTCAAACACCGGTCCTAACCAGTCCTCAATTTGACCGAGACTTTATCATTTTTTCTTTCGCATCAGAACATACCATAGCAGCAGTCCTTCTGCAGAAAGACGATAAGGGAAATGAGAAACCAATAGCTTTCTTCAGTCGAGCTCTGAGAGACGCGCCCCTTAAATTTCAAATCATGGAAAAGCAAGCTTACACCCTGGTCAAAGCCATTAAAGACTTTAGAATTTATATCCTCTACTCTCATGTGATCACATATGTCCCTAACGCGGTTGTAAAGGACATATTAACTGAAGAAGGATTGGAAGGTAGGAGAGGCAAATGGATTGCTAGCATCCTTGAGTATGACATTGAGATAAAGCCCACCAAGCTCATAAAAGGACAAGGGCTAGCTAAGCTGATGGCTGAAACGAATTTCCAAGCACTCAACATTAATCAGTTGGACGATGAAGAGGAGCTGCTGACTCCACAGATCAGTGATACCTTCACACAATCCCCTTGCTATTCATATATTTGTTTTGTCTTGTTGAACCTGTGCGCTCCCACAGGATTGTCCAGAACTAAAAAGAGATTTTTAAGAATGAAATCATCAAACTTCTGTGTGATAGATGGTGCTTTATTTTGGAAGAATTATGAAGGCATTTTTGCTTAAATGTTTAACTGAGGATGAAACTAACAGCGTCATGAGAGAATTTCGTGTAGGTGATTGCGGAGGCAACTTATACTGGAAATCCACGACAGACAAGATCTTGCGGGCCGGTTATTACCGGCCCTCTTTGTTTACAGATGTGAAAGCATTTACTTCCTCTTGCCATAAATGCCAAATCTTTGAAGGCAAAAGAAAGTTGTTGCCCCAGCCCCTAAAGCCCATCTCAACCGAAAAACCTTTTCAGTAGTGGGGTCTTGACTTCGTCGGAGAAATTCACCCCTCCTCCTCAGGCCAGCACAAATGGATCCTAACAGCCACCGAATATTTCAACAAATGGATTGAAGCCATCCCCTGTAGGCAAGCCAATGACTCCACCATCATCCAGTTTCTTGAAAATAATATCCTGTCCAGATTTGGCTGCCCGGAGAAGATCATTACCGAAAACGCAGCTGCCTTCAAATCCAATAAAATCATTAACTTCTGCCACAAGTACCACATTACCTTAGGACACTCCACAACGTATTACCCCCAAGGCAATGGCCTGGCCGAGTCCTCCAATAAGAGCCTCATCAATATCATAAAGAAGATGCTAGAAGACAACAAAAAGAACTGGCACAAGAAGCTCATCAGCGCCCTATGGGTGGATTGAATGACCACCAAAAAATCCATTGGGATGAGCCCCTATGAACTTGTGTATGGTATGGAAGCTACATTCCCTTCATCTCTGGGTATACCAACTATCAAACTATTACAAGAAATCCAGGCTGAACCGAATGATATGCAGAGAAGGATTAATCAGACCATTCATCTTCAGCAAACTAGAGAAGAAGTTTTCAATAGAGCCCAAAGTCTACAGGAAAAACTTAAAAAAATGTTCGACAAGAGAACCAAAGCAGAAGATTTCCAGGTAGGCAGTAAAGTCCTAAGATGGGATGCAAGGAGGGTAGACAAGGTCAAACACGCTAAATTTGATTTTCTGTGGAAAGGTCCGTACACTATCAGCGTTGTGCAAGGCAATAACACCTACTTTCTCAAATCGCTTGATAACAGCATAGCAGAAGAAGGCCTGATCAACGGCCGAATGTTGAAACACTACAATGATCCCCCTGCTTAAAGGAGCAGGTGATGATTGATTTGTACATAATTTTTGACTTTTTAGAGTTTATAGTATCGGGAACACACAGAAGAAAGTAGGCGATGCTTCCCAGTTTTGCAGAAGACAGCAAAAAACTTAAAAATCAAGGCGCTCTGGCCTGTTGTTCTTGAATTCCCGCAAGGAGAAGCCATCCCCGAGTGGAGCCACTGTTAGCTCCTGCTGCAACAGGTATTCATTTTTCATGATTGGCATTTCACAGGCCAGATATGTCGTACTTTTCTTGCCGCAATGCTCCATATTTGCTCCAACAGTCTCCAAATGAAGAACGCTTCTTCAAGATTCATTCAATTGCCTTCAAATTTTGTAAAAGTTTTCCTGGTATTGCTACTTTTAGTTAAAGGGAGGTCCAAACAGTTTAATCTTGGTCTCCCTAGGTTTAAATTTCATGTTTTAGAATATAGAGATTGTAAGTCTGTCCAAACAGTTTAATCTTGGCAGCGTTTTTAATAGTAGAGAAATAGAAGAGTCCAACAGTTTTCTGGGCTCTGGAAGAATAAGGGTAGTATGTAGATAGGAGCATCAAAGAAAAATGTATGATGGGTTTTTGGCAAGGTAAGTGCACCCCCAAGCAAAAGAAAAAAATGTTGGAAGTTGGCTGGGTAGTGTTCTGAGGCTGTTGAATTGCTGACAAGTTCCAAGTTTGCAGGTATCCTATCATGCAGAACATAATCAGCAAATGTTTGTAAGCAAAATGCTAAAATGAGGTATAACTAACTCCCCTTCTCTTCTTTCCCCCAATCATTAACTAACATCCCCAAAAAGAGGTCAAGATCTGCTTGACACCTTTAGTTCATCGTCTTCATCACTCTGGTTGAGTAAAGATATGCTTTGCTCAAAGTTGTTCCATATCTTCTCCCGAAGTATGGTCCTTCCCCCCTGCAACAGACTAAGTTCCCCCCGAACTTAGCGCTTTCTTATCACCTCCACATTAGCTACTAACGTTACTATCTAGCTCCCTATGTTTCACATCCCCGTATTAATATTAAGTAATTTCCCCTATGTAATATCCCCTCCCTTGGTTCAAAAATAACCATAGCAAGTCCCAGGAATTGCTTAGTTTATCAGAAACTAAGCAAGAACCCAGCCTCCGAAACCACCTTCCACATACTATGGACTTCTTCCTAAGTATAAAACTCCCCCGAAGTAGTCGGACCTCTTCCGAAACTTCAAAAGCCCTTCACACCCACTTACTTACCTTTTCCCCCCTCAAAGCCGTTTTCGCATCGCAACTTCGCCATCTCCCTTTCATGCAAAATAATGCCCATCCGTTCCCCGCCGATGCGATATAGTGAAATCGGCGATCGGAGATGCAAGCGCCGAGTGTCTAGTCTGTTTACCCCTCCGTCTCCCCCAATGCGATATCGCGATATCGCATATCGGCAATCGCAAGCACCACACGCCCAACCCAATGATCCCCCTCTTTCCCCCCGACGCGATATCGCTACATCGCAGCGGAACCCTCTCCACCACAATCCACCAATACCCCACCACATCGTGCTGTACCAGGGACCCACTGATGACGTCATCCGCCGTATAGCCGACGCAGTGCTTACGTCAGCAGCCAGAAAAGCGAAAAAAGCTTCGCGCATGAAGAAAAGTCGCACTTCGGAGCTCCAGATCAAGAAACAGAGGCAGTTTTCGATGCGCGAATAGCACATCACTACGGGAAATAGGCCATTTCGAGGAATCTTCAAGGAATCTTCGGATTGTCGAGCCCACTACGCGCCGAAAAAGCCTGAAATCACCCAAACGTGCCAAAGGATCTGGTTTAAAGACAACAGCAGATCATTCACAGAGTTCAAAGTGTATCAGATCAAATCAGCAGGCTTCAAGCGTGTCAATGAGTATCAGTCGACGGCGGAAATCATCAATGTAGCAGCAAATTGTATCAGAGAATATCTTGAGCAGTGGCCCAAAGCAAGAGAAATTGAATATCTTTCAGCAGATTCATAGGAAGAGAGCAAAATCACTTAAAGCTCTCAAATCATAATAATTGCACATTCAATTCGCACCAGGGCCGAACTGCAGCCCCAAAGCACATTCACTTCAGCAGCAACGCATCTGGCCCCCAAGGGCCACCTCGTCACCTGTTCCGATTCAGTTGCCCCCCCAGCGCAGCCAAAAAGATTTACTTGCATTTATTTCCAGCAGCATTTAGATTCTTTTGAAGAGTTCTAAGTAGACCTGTCACGGTCATTTGTAATGATGTCTTCCTGATATTTTGTTTATAAATACCATCCAAAGCGATATTGTAAAGGGTTGGTTGGTTGGTAGTAGTAGTTGTTGGTCAGTTTCTTTCCAACAATTTTCTATGAGTAAAGACTCACACTGTAACTGTCATATTTTTCATAATCAAAGATTGCTAAAAGCACGGATTACGAAACAACTTGCTATTTTCTCTGGGCCAAGGAATGATTACAAAATTCCTGTGTCTCTGCATGATCCAATAAGTGTTCTTCCTCCCTGTTTATTTTATGTTTTTATCATCTTTACGCCATTCTAAGTTGGAGGAAAAAAGAATAGCTTAAGATTTGTTTAAGTACACCTTAAGTTCAATTTCTGTACTTTTCGATGTTTTCTTCTGAAGCGGTCATGAGCTAGAATTCTTAACTGCTCTAGTTTACCCTGTTTCGTTCGCATATGGGTGCATGTCTTTGGAATTCTTAACTGCTCTGGGATCCCACTCATCCATTTCTCCCCTCTGTCAGCATGATGAAATGATTCTCTTTTGCCTTTCATCCCTTATGTTAATTCCATACTTTCAGCAGCTCGAATGTTGTATCCTGCGTGGCTATCCCGCTCCGTATCCCCTTGTGACCAAGAAAACACTCACATGCCTCAATCTGTGACTCCATGCCCAATGGTTCAGAACTTATAACAACTTACTGTGCCTCTTTACTCGAGAATCCTACCTTCCTCCCAATCATAGTCAACATTCCCTTGAAGTCAGAAAGTTAGCCTAAAATCATCAACTAAGGTTGAATCTAGATCAATTGAGGTTGAATCTAAAGGAGAGAGCCCTCTCCGATTGCAGGTGGGCTAGAACCTGCAATCAAAAGATTGGTTTGTGGTTACCTCGGCCGTATCCCTAATAGGAGCTAGGGACAACCTGAGTGATAACATAATGGCGACTCCACTGGGGACCTTCCTCAGATAAATCAATGCAATCAATCTGCAGCTCTACAGTGGAAGAAACCGACTTGTAAAAGTCTCGGTCGACCTGTATCTGCGCGCGCCATTGGGGTTTCAAGCACACGGTTCATCTTTAAACCCCAATGGAGGAAGTGCTCCTATTTTTGAAAGCTTGTCATGTTTAGTTATGATCTTCAGTGGTGGACAGAGATCAGGCACTTCAGAATTCAGACATCCACCTGGCGGCTCCACTTCGATTTCAATCAAAGGCTCCACTGAGGAACGAACCAAATGTTACAGCCTAGTGCCCCGTGTATTAAAAACAAAAGAGAATGACCGAATCTTGGGAGGAACTTCAGATAGAAGAAGCTTTAGAAAAATGCAGAGAAAGTTTATCAGAACTTGAGCTTGATGATAGATTCTTCAGAAAGGTATTGTCAATAATACCTGGCAGTGGAAATAAATTGTTCCTTGAGTTTGTTGTGCAAAAATATGAGGATGAAATTGAACTCTTGGGAGCTCAAATTCAGGCTTATAATTTTCGCAACCCTCAAGAGTTTTGCCAAAATCTTCCTCCTCCATTTCAGCGGGAAATAGTGTTGTCTCCTGAATTACAGTTTGAGTATGATCTGGGTTCCAAGGGAAAGACAGAAGGATCAACAACTAGGGTCATTACCGACGATGTAACTGATCCTTCCATCCCAAAGAGCTCGGAATCATGCCTGAGCTTACATGCCCATATTCAGGAGGGAACACTGTTTCCTGAGGACCTAAGGATTCTGTGTGATCTGGGATCCAAGGGAAAGACAGAAGGATCATCTGCTAGGCTCATTACCGAAGATGCAACTGCTCCCCTCGACCCGAAAGATCCTAAATCATGCCGAAGTCTCCTGTCCTCAACTTAGGAGAAGATGCCGCCACCTGCTAATTCACGGACTCTGCATGATTCTATTGAAGATTCCAACGAAGCAGAGGAAGTTCTCTCACAGGGTAAGTTCATTGATCCAATTGCAGAATACATGGAACTTTGGCTTAACAAAATTTTGCTAACATCTTTCCTCAGTGAAGACCGTAAGCTTCAGCGCCAAATGATGGAGGCCACAATTTTGGTTGTGAAAGCATGTGCCCGGATGATGCTTTTGCGTTCAGAAACGATCAGTCAACAAGATTACCTTTTTCACAGTTAGTTAAATAGCTGCACTGGTTATTTTATTTTACCTAACGGCAAAGCAGTTGTCGGTTAGGGTAGGTAGGTAGGAGAAATAAAGCGGCCAAAGGAAATAAAGTTTTGCAGAGGACAACAAGAAACTTAAAATCAAGGTGCTCTGGCCTGCTGTTCTTGACTTCCCGCAAGGAGAAGCCATCCTCGATTGGAGCCACTGTTAGCTCCTGCTGCAGCAAGTATTCATTTTTCATGATTGGCATTTCACAGGCCAAATATGTCGTACTTTGCTTGCTGCAATGCTCCATATTTGCTCAAACAGTCTCCAAATGAAGAAGGCTTTTTCAAGATTCATTCAATTGCCTTCAAATTTTGTAAAAGTTTTCCTGGTATCGCTACTTTCAGTTAAAGGGAGGTCCAAACAGTTTAATCTTGGTCTCCCTAGGTTTAAATTTCATGCTTTAGAATATAGAGATTGTAAGTCTGTCCAAACAGTTTAATCTTGGAAGACTCTTAGATAGGTAGAGAAACAGAAGAGTCTAACAGTTTAATCTGGACTCTGGAAGAAATAAGGGTAGTATGTAGATAGGAAAACATCAAAAGAAAAATGTATGATGGGTTTGCAAGTCTAAATGCACCCCCAAGCAAAAGAAGAAAAAATGCTAGGAAGCAGGCTGGGTAGGTAGTTCTGAGGCTGTTGAATTGCTAACAAGTTCCAAGTTTGCAGGTATCATATCATGCAGAACATAATCAGCAAAGATTTGTAAGCAAAAGGGTCAAATGAGGTATAACTAACTCCCCTTCTCTGCTTTCCCTCAATCACTAACTAACATCCCCAAAAAGAGGTCAAGATCTGCTTGACATCTCTTAAGTTCATCATCTTCATCACTCTGGTTGAGTAAAGATCTGCTTTGCTCAAAGTTGTTCCATATCTTCTCCCGAAATATGGTCCTACCCCCCCCGCAACAGCCTAAGTTTCCCCCAAACTTGGCGCTTTCTTACCACCTCCACACTAACCACTAACATTATTATGTAGCTCCCTATGTTTCTCGTCCCCGTATTAATATTAAGTAAATTCCCCTTTGTAATATTCCCTCCCCCTGGTTGAAAAATAACCATAGCAAGTCCCAGGAATTGCTTAGTTTATCAGAAACTAAGCAAGAACCCAACCTCTGAAACCACCTATCGCATACTATGGA
>APFE030167208.1:56574-76937 GCA_000404065.3 Pinus taeda | reverse complement strand
TTCTCATGCTTTCTGTGAATGGCACGGGTGAATTTTATCTTACATCCACTAGATTATCGATATGTAATTTCGGTAATTTTGATTTCAAAAGATATTTTAAAGAAATGCAATGATTTCATTTGTGTATTCAATAAACACAAGATTTATAATTGAGTAAAATATTCGCCATGCCTGGTGAGAGATTCGCCAAAAAATTATATATACATATCATATTATTGATAAAATCGCCTTCCATTTTTCCTATATACCATGGAGATTCGCCCATTTATTATACATGTAAATTTAGGGGGGGTTCTTAAAATTTTCCCTGGTCAATCCGCAAGAACCTCTGACTGACTCACTCAAACAAGAAATCTATGAGTTAGAGATTTTGAACAGGCACATTCAAAAAGAAAATGAAACCTTGAGGGAAAAAAACAAGCTGGATAGAGCCATTCATGACAATACCATACTACACTTAAGCCTATGGTACAAGAAAAATAGGAAGTTGAAAAGGAAGAACAGAAACTTGAACAAAACAGTGATCAACCTTAAGTACAAACTTCTCATGAAGAAACCAAGGATGGTTGTTACTTCAAAGAAAAGCAAGAGAATAAAGTTAAATGTATTGGCAGAGGCATCTGAGCACATGCAATAAGGAAAAGAGTTCACAGTTTTGGCAAAATTGCATGGGGACATGCAATGATTTAGCAGTAGGGGTATGTTGAGCCTCAAAATTACTCTTTCCCCAACAACTCTTCTCATTCATTTTCTTTGTTTTTCCATGAGAAAGATGCATTCTCATCACCAATGACCGGTATATACTGTCTTAAGGAGGACATTCAGTGATTTACAGGTTATGCTTTTATGTTTTGTTGTTTGAATAAATTTTTGTATATTAGCTACAGAACGCAACCTATTCTGCAGGTAATTGGCTATTTTGCAGCTACCTTCATGCTTTAACAGGTTCTAGGTGTCAGAAGGAGAAACTAGCTACATGGGTAGCTTAGAAATCATCGTGACATGGACCTTGTACTATTCACTTAGCCCAGGTCGACAAAGAAGATGGTACAAGACTACGGTCAATGGATAAGTCAAACGCAGAGACCGAAGGTAACAAGACTCTGTTTCGTGGTAATTAACAAGTTTCACGGTGATGGGAAGCGTTATCTAAAACAACTACCTGTACCTACGAACTCCAGCAGCCGCCTGTACAACCGAATCCAACAACCACTATGTCTTGGATTTATGTCTTCAGCAGCTGAGGAAGAAATTTTGCATATCTGTCTTCTACGTGTTCGACTGTAGCATATTTTTCTCCACAAACAGTTACATGGTTTTTCTTATAAATACCTGTGTAAAGGACCGTAGAAGTTAGTAGTGATAGTGATAGTTTTATTGTGAAATCAGAGTTCTGAACTCTGTAATTTTTGGGCATTTTGTATCCCTATTTTTAATATGAAGACCGCATGTTTTATGGAAATCTGAAGGAGTTTCCTTGAAGTTGATTGAGCAAGTGTAGCCTAATCAGTTGCAAAGGGCCCCTGCACTGAAGAAGATTTCATTTCATTTTATTTTCTTCTTCTTGTTAATTGTAAATTTATCATTTTCTTTCACAGTGTTTATAATCATTTTCTTACTAACAATGTCTATAATGCAATTTCCATCATTTTCTTATTAACATTGTTCATAATTTAAAGTAGCTTCCATTTGCTTGATCTCTTTCTAGTTTTTATCAGTAGTTAGAAGTGAAAGTCAGTAATGTAATCCAGTTTACTTCATTCACTGTTTTACTAGTCTTTAAATTCTCAATTAGATTGATCAATGCCATTCACTGTCTTTGTCATTTTATTTTTAGTTTAATGACTCATGGTGTTAATGAATGTTTATGAAAAACCCTTCAAGTTGATAATTCATCCTAAACTGAGTGGTTGAACATTTCATTTATGCAATGAGTCTTTGCTGCATCTTTATATTTGCTTTCTCTTAGAATAATGTAGTACATAATTCCTCAAATGTCATCCCAAGGAGACTTTCTCCCAAAACTGAGAGGCAAAGTAACTAAGTATTTCATTTAGTTTTACTTATATAATTAGTTAGACATAAATTGCAGATTTCACTTTCAGTTTTAATTTATGATTTGGAAATAATAGTGAAACCGGAATAGAAACTTTGTGTTCATTTCTTGCTTAAGCTTTGCTTCCAAGTCTTTCTCAGCTCGGTTTTCATTTTTTAGATTTTGAGTAATCTTTACAACAGTTAGATTTAAGTTTTTGATAATTACATTGTAAATCATTAGGGATTAAAAGACCAAAAACCCCCCAAAACAACATAAAACAACGAAGTAAGAAGGGTTATCTAGCACAAACAGTGCACTACACTTCATCAGTTTACGATACCCGGATTGATAATTTATGTAGAGCAATTTAGGACACTAAATTGACCAAATAGTCTCTATTCTCTATTGATGGGAAATTCACAATGAAGAAACCCTTGGAACATAGGTGAATTTCACAGTGAGTAGTCCAGTTTGTGAAAATCTAATGAAAGAGCTCAACAGGTTTTGGCCACAAACAGTTGAATCGATAGATAATAGCTTGTATTTCAAACGTATTACAATGTTCTTCTATTTCTGGTATATCTATGTTTAATTTTGGGGTATAATTCAGTTGCTCCACAATATATGGATTGGGTTTGGTTCTATCTTGCTTTGGTGTCATTGAAGGTGTATTTTTTCCTTGGAGGATGTTCTTTAAAGAAAGTCCTCCATTTTTGTGCTTCTGACGTGTGTTTGTATTTTTTGTTGAACTGCTCCCAATGCCTCCTCCTGTATGGTTTGTTTTATTGTAGTCTACTACGCCACCTCTCAATCTCAGATTTAGTATTATAGTAGACACGGGTACAATATTGTAGTCCGTGAGGGGCCTGGGGTCCTGGAGTGCTCTGCCACCAAAAATCAGATGTTGTAATCCAACAAGATATCCAATATGATGGTAGATGATATTCTTCAAGTGCCACTCACAGTCTATTGCATGAACCCAAACCAAAAGTGACATCCCATAAGGGGTTTTAATAAAAATTTGAAATCGAAGAGAATTGACCAGAGGTGGGGGTTTTGTTTCCATCTGAAGGTGGCTATGTCAAGCAACATCAGGTGCACCACCTTGCATTGAGGTCTCTGTGAACTCCTTTAGGATTCTGAAGCCCTGTTTCCAGTGGTTGGTCTCCCTTTTGTGATCAATAGACCACCCAAAAAACAAGTATCCTTAATAGCACAAAATACCATGGTGTTCGTGTGATGGTGGGGAGAATTATTTGTGCCCCCACATATGGTCCATAAAGCAGAGCTGACCAAGGCACAAGAGTACGTTTGATCTTGAATCAATGATATGGTGAGCAGTCTTGGTAGTTGACGATTGCAGAGTAAAACTAACCGGATCCTACCTCCACCTTGGCGTCACGATCCCAGTGATCCTTCCATCAAATCGCACCACCAGTTGATCCATCCCCCCTTGTAAATCCCTCAGTCATAGACAGGGCATAATAGGAGAGTGTTTCACCAATTCGGCGACAATCAATTGCTTTGTGCTCAGAGGAATATACAACATTCATTGACCATAAAACCATCCAACACAGCTATGGGAGCCAAACCATCCTGAATGATCTGAGATCTATGGGCTTAGAGAGATAACAAAACCATGTGCGGCAAAGCAGCCCTATTTGTTCCCACCGAAATGGTTCCTCAGATAAACCCCATCCAGGAGACTGGAGCCACCATCATCCTTGAGCATCAGCGTCACTGTTGCCCAACGAGCTGTCCAAGGGAAAGAATATGGCGGCGGCGCCTCAAACCCCATTGTTGAACAGAGAAACCCTAGCTTTGTTTTCCATTTTCGCCTCCCAATTCTGAGAATAATTATGGCAAAGTTATGTCTAACTACCCCCAAGTTGTCCTGCTTATGTGGAAATTCGATTTATTGAATTTTAACTAAGGTAAAAGTCAAATTGAGCTTTCTTGTTGCATTTTTTCAACATATATTAATAATAGTAAAAATTAACCTATGTATTATTAAAAGTAAAATAATTACACCAATAAGAGTGGTCTATATTGGAATGATGCTTCTAGAATTTTCATTTTTCAAAAAATAAAAAACTATGGATGGTCTAGATTTAATAATGTGAGAATGTTATTAATCGAATACATGATCCAACAGATAAAATCAAGGGTTTTCAATCCAATTTTCCATTTCCTACCTCTATTATTGTGTTGGCATGCAACTTCTCAAAGTTACAAATGACACACAAATATTTTGATGGCTGTCAAAGTTTATCAATGATTTAATTTATATGTATGTGCTATTATTTAATTAATAATATCCTCTTTATATTTACTTTTTCACATGTACAACATTGTATATTCTAGATGAGGAATATACATTTATTGTCAATATTGTCAACATATGTCATGTCACTTGTAGGAATTGAACCTCGTTGGGGAGGATTGTATTCCTTCCACCTAACCAAGGTATTTGTTAAGTAATTTTTTTATGACGCTTGATTTTTTTACCCACCATTTGCATATCATGTATTATATGTTTTTATTAATTTTTTGTTATAAATGTAGAACATTTTTTTGTTAATATAATTTGTGTTATTAAATTAAAATTTTGAGTTGGCCATAAACTAAACTTCAACCAAGTAATATAGTAGATGTATATGTTTTATATTACTTTAAAAGAATAAAACATATTCAACCATGTCCATTCCTAATTAGAAACTAGTCAATGATGTGGTGCAATTATGTATATTCACTATTTACACAATTTTGAATATTTTACAAATTATGCTAATCCATTCTTGAAAAGTTCTCAAATATCTTGGTCAAACCCATTAACTATAATGTACTTTGAAGAGGAACAATTGATGCTAGCTTTCAATTTGATGAGTTAGACTTAATGAGGCCTTTATGAATAATAAAACAAGTTTGAAGCCACTTTAAATAAGAATTTGGGAGGATTCTAACATTTTAAGCAATAATAATATGTAGGTATGGTTTTTGAAGAAATTCATAATTTTCTGATAGGGAAGAAGAATGGAGCTTTTCAACAGATAAACTAACACTAAAAGACACAAACCTAGTTGTGTTTAGATTCAAGTGTGAATGTATCGAAAACATCATAGCCTTGATAACCACACATTTGAAATTTTCATATCCAACCACAAAATAAATTTGTTTTCTAATCAAACTAATAAATAGACTCATTTTATAAAAACTTAGATATACTACCAATGTGGAAACGCTAAAAAAACTACATAAAACTCTCAAAATCAGACAAAATCCAACTATTTCACCTACATAGACAAAAAAAAAGTGATTTGGTGTTTTATATAGAATATCTATGGCCTAGGGTGTGCATATGTTGTGTGAGTCTCAACCTTTAAGCTTCAAGCTTCAATGTTCATGCTTTATGCTTAAGCATGTACAATGTAAGATCACATGGTGTAACGCTTATCTTTGATAAAAACTAATGTTATATTAGCTAAATAGCTCTCCAGGTGAGATACCTGGAGAGTGCCCAAGCATTGCACACAATATACAATTCTACAATCAGGAGAACAACCTAGTTCATATAGGCATTCTCTTAATCAGGGTGGTTTCAACCACTCCCGAGATAATAGGATCTCATTCCTATCTAAAGAAACAAACACCTAAACAATATTATAAGTGTAGCTTTCTCCATTAATTCCAACACTCCTGCTTAATGGAGAAAGGGTACTAAACAATAACATATGCCTGCTGGTCTCAGTCTCAGCGAGGCTTACAATTAAAACATGAAACGAATTGGTAACAGAGTTTTCATTTTAGTCTTCTTGCAGTAGAGCCCATACTTGTTTATCTTCAGTCGAGGCTTCATCTTTGCTTTCCTCGCCATGAGGTAGTGATATCTCTTCACCTCATTTCTTCCCCAGAGACGGAATGCTTGAACTCTTATCCTCCTTGATCTTGATTGTAGGCTTGTAATTGATAGTACTTTAGAATGCACAAGCTTGCTAGTAGAATTTTTTCTCTCACTACTTCCGATGTCCAACAACTGAACGTTAGTCATGTTATCTTCAACATTCATGAGATCATGATAATTTGAATTCTTTCCAACTTTGTCTTCTTCTTCCAAGTCTTTGCAATCGGCTTCATGGTGCTCATCTAATTGATCTTCAACACTTTGTTCCTCTTCACACCCTTCTTGATGATCAATTAGTGAATCTTACACAACATAATCTGCCTCTTGATTCTTGTGGTCATCAAAAGAACCACATTTTTCTGAAATTTCTTCTGACTCGAACATACTACCCAAACCAAAAATACCTCCAAATGGCCACATAAAAAAACATCATCGAAAAGATCCATATCAAAGACATCTCGACAGACTATTCCACAATGGCACATGAACAAAATGTTCCGTGTATTACAAGCCAAAACCGGGAGGGAAAATGTTTAACAGTGCAACAACCGTCAAGAGTAGCCGATCAATCTCACGCTGCGATCAACAAAAAAATAAAATAATAAATTCGTCAATGAATGGTCCGATTCAGGGATCTGTTCACACCTCTTCCATGATAGGTGGTCCTGCAAGGATGACTACGCCTCCTCAGCGGTAGTGTTTTAATTCACCTCCTGCGTGGTAGTCTCAACCTTAAGGTTGGATACCACCAGTGCAGCAACCACGCTAGAAGCAACAACATGAACCGAGGCTTCGCTCAACCCTCGTTCACCGCACCAATGCTCACAACACACGTCCTCCCTCTTGTCACAAGTTTTGGATCACTCGAAAAAAATAAAACAATCATGGAGCATTACCTCACCAGTTTCAAGCACCCTTCCGGCTGCCTCCTCCGATATGCAACGAGCTCTCCACGATGGTGAGCCACACCAACGATCCTCTACACTGATAATCCCCAAACTGAATTGGGATTTCCACAACAGCCACCAGTCTCCCACGTGAAGGCACCAAGTTGCGACGAGTTTGGAACGAAGCTATGACGGTTTTGATGGGTTATGCCATAATCTATTAGTTAAATGGCTCTCTCCGTCCACCTTCTCCTTTGCACTCTAGTGGCTCCGTTGACAACAGCGCATGGCAAATGAGGCTTACAAAGGGAATCTAACTTGAGGAGATTTCGGACCTCATTGTCTCCTCAAACTGTTGCTAGAACAACACAATCTTCTTCTCCATTGGGCAACAATACGCCTCCACACTCACCGCAATGCTGGCAGAACAACTTCAAATGACCACGTTGCTACAACAACAAAAAAAACCGGCCTCAAAGGCCCTTGCTGCCTCCGGTAAGGTCAAGAAATCCTCTTTCAAGGGAGTCGTTGCTTCAGACCAGCGCCTTAGGGAATTTTGCTGCCAAAAAAAAATATTTAAACCTTAATTATCCCAGGTGCTTTCGCTAATGACAGATTTTTGTTCATCGCAGACTCCACGCTCTCAACTACACAGATCTGAGTATCTCGGCAAATCTAATCCGCTCCAGAGTTCCGCGCTCAATCAAACACGATATTCTTGGCTCATACCTTACAACTTCAACATGTCTCCATCTGGTCATTCATATATCGACAAAGCTTGGCTCCACGATCTCTTCACAGTAGAAGCAGCCACACAACACACAGGCCTCTGACCTCTAGCTCTGATACAATGATAAAAACTGATATTATATTAGCTAAATAGCTCTCCAGGTGAGATATTTGGAGAGTATCCAAGCACTACACACAATATACAATTCTACAATCAGGAGAACAACTTAGTTCATATAGGCATTCTCTCAATCAGGGTGGTTTCAACCACTCCCTAGATAATAGGATCTCAATCCTATCTAAAGAAACAAACAGCTAAACAATAATCTAAGCCTTCTCCATTAATTCCAACAATCTTGAAGTCATAGTATTGTCGGTGTTGCATAGTATAATACTTATCTTGGAGTCTCAACCAATATAATCACTAACTTCTTTTGTTTTTCTCTCTCTCTCACACACACAAATACGTAACCTAACTTATATAGGAAATACTAAAACTTCCCTAGGTACTATAATAATACAGATTGAACAACTTAAATTCAAGTTTTTAAAAATCTCTATTGAATTTTGCTTAAACTTCATTAGGAAAAATGCCTTGAAAAAGGTCATTTCGCTGATTAGTTAGACTACACTTATACACGCAAAATCATCATATTTGTATAAACTACACTGTACATACAAAGTCATCTGTGTTCATGTTCCAATGATAAATTTCAATAAAATTTTGTTATATAAAAAATCTCTAAAATTTTATACCATTAAATTAATGTATATATATATGCATATACAGACTTGTATATAAAAATAATATTTTTTAATTGTTAATTTATAAAAACATTATTAAATTAAATAATTCACCTCTTTTATATATATATATATATATATATAATATATATTCAATAACTATATAAATTTTTTATTTAAAAACACCACATATAATAATATGACTTTATAACCTAAAAAATAATAACAAAAGTAAATCTTAGACTAATTTTATTATAATTATATAATCATATCACTCTAAAACTATTGTTTAACGATTCATTCGGCTCGATCCCTGTGCATCCTTTTCTGGTTTTTCTTAGTTCCCCAGCCTCTCTCACAAAATGCACTGGGTTAAACTGACCCCAATAAACATCCTCATACCAGTTCTCCTAGAGGGCCGCAAACCTTGTCCACCTCACAAACTTTCCTACCTCACCCAATAGCCGATCCATGACCCATCCATACGCAAGAGTTAGCATGTAGGTGGAAATCATTTCGATGATATATTTCTTAGTCTGCAATTCAAAGCAGTCACAATGTAAGCATTTTTGAAGTCAACTATTGCATAACTATAAGAGATGATTACTAAGGACAAGTTTATAAAAGCGAAGGAATTGTTGAAATTGGTGGGTAATTTTTTATTGGAATTTATGAAAAAAATATTAATAAATTTTGTAGAAGTAGTGTTTAATTTATGTTTTTGAAAATGATAATAGATTCAATACTATTAAAAACTTTTGGGATACTCAAAATCTTGGAATTTAACAATTTTAGTTCAAATTTACAAAAATCTTTACTAAAATTTATCAAAATATTACACAAATTTTCATAATTTTCAAGTCAAAAAAGCAATCTAATTAACCATTCCACTACTCAATATTGCATGACTAGTCAATTAATAGGTTCATTAAATTGGTTTAACCTCATCCAATTTGTGTGGTTGCTGAATTTCGAATTTTATGCTTAAAGTTCCACGGACGCTGTGAATATATAAATATAAGGATACTGGAAATTTTTAAGTTATCTATCAATTTAAAATTTGAAGTGAATATATATATATATATATATTATATTAATATTATATATAATATATAGATATATTAATACACCGAATATTAATAAAATTTTAACTTGTTTATCAAATTAATGGGTTTGAAAAATTGTATTAGTTTTGAAAAATTAAAATTCATGACTAGTCAATTAATAGGTTCATTAAATTGGTTTTAACCTCATCCAATTTGTGTGGTTGCTGAATTTCGAATTTTATGCTTAAAGTTCCACGGACGCTGTGAATATATAAATATAAGGATACTGGAATTTTTAAGTTATCTATCAATTTAAAATTTGAAGTGAATATAATATATATATATATTATATATATATATATATATTATATAATACACACAACGAAATATTAATAAAATTTTAACTTGTTTATCAAATTAATGGTTTGAAAAATTGTATTAGTTTGAAAAATTAAAATTAGTTAGCTATTAATGATTTGAAAATTTAAAATTAGTTAGCTATCTATATTGAATGTGCAGATTTTAAAATGATTAATATTTGATAGTTAAATAAGGAAGATACTAGTAAATAACCATTAAATTTAATTCCTACTTCTAATTACCCGTAATAATCTTGATTAACCTTGAATCTCATAATTTTCTGGATAATTTTTGTTAATATTGAATCTCACCATCTACATGATACTTCATAAATTATGCTACCCTAAATAATTTATTTTTTATTAATAATATTTTTTACTTATTTAATTTAACTAATTTTAATATTCTTACTATTTATTAAAAATAAATAAATAATAAAAATTAAAATTTAATAATATGAATATGTTTATAATAATATTTAATTAGTTTGATTAGTTTTAATATATTTTTATATATTTTTAATTGTTGTTATGAAAAATATTATTTGGTCCAAAAGCTTTTACAATTCAAAGAGATAGATGCCATGTAATATTACATTTAAAAATATAAAATAATATTTATAATAACAAATTTAAAAAAAATGATAATAATAAAAAAAAAACCAATATAATTATAAATAAAAATCTTTAATTTCCATTTTAATAAATTGTTCAAGTAACTTGTTCAAATACCGCAGGTTTGAAACAATTGTAATGTTGGCTTTGATTTTAGGTAATTCTGGGCCTTTGTCGATTATCAATTCTCAATAACCAAAAGTCACACAATTTTTTTTCCCGAGTTTTGTTTCATAAAAAAACAATTATAATGTTGGCTCCGATTTTTTTTTCCCTATTATTTGAGTTTTGTTTCATAAAAAAACAATTATAATGTTGGCTCCCATTTTAGGCAATTCTTGCCTTTGTCTGATTATCAATTCTCAATAACCAAAAATATAGCTCATTTTAAACTCTTGTGGAGTAACCAATGGTAAATTCCAAATGACATTACCCACAACTCTTTCATCTGAGTTATTTTCCAAGTGACAATATCCACAGCTATGGTTTTTCAAGGTCAAGGTCTTCCTCTCCTCCGATTCACCTCCATCCTACAAAGCATGTAGATTGCTTTTGTTCATTTGGTCGGCCGATTTTATCTTCTTAAATTAGTGATTATAATTGGTCGAAAATTTAAATTATAAAAAAAATTCCGAGATGGGAAGTTAATTAAATGATTATTTAAAATATTAACAATTTGTAATTTGTACTTTAGAATATAACTAAAATTTTATATAATTCAAAGACATCTATCCACACTTTTTTTCATAATAATTAATAATTAATAATCAATAATCAATAATCATTTATTTTTGATTTGTACAAAGTTCCACGATCCGAATTTATATATATAAAGCCTTAAAGTTTAACTTTTTATCAAGCCAGGATTAGTGCCCTTTGATAGTGTAAAGGATAAGTTACAAAATATAAAATGTAAAGCCACCTGAAAATAACTTCTAACTTTTTGTCTCCGAAAGTAAGCAACAAAGTAAAAATCAAATCTTCACATAAAAATTTACATCTCCTCCTAACATGAATGTTTATTTTTAACAACTACATTGGTTTATTTTTAACAATTACACTGGTTGAAAGCAAATTATGAATCGACTTTCAATTGAAACGGTCCGTAGTTAATGACATTTAGTGGAATTTTGATTATTCCTTTTTTCTCATGATAAGATAATTTGAGTTAATTGATTGAGGTACTTGTTATTTGTCCTTTACTTGAAAATTAATATTTAAATCATGTAGATTGAAACATGCATTGTTGAGTTATTAAAATTCAAGTTTAGTTGAAATTTTAATTTAGCATAAATTTTTGGCTTAATTTTGGGAAATGAGTTGTTTGGTTTTTCTATTATTAAGATTTATCGGATTATATATTGAAATTCTATTAGCTTAGATTTATGTTAACTCTATATCTATCTAAGACTGAGAGAGATCAAATCTTTTTTCACTCTAAAAGAGGTCTGCACCTCCAAAGATTTGATACCTCCGGGAACTTGGTAGATCTAGAGTTAAGATAAATTTACACTGATAATATTAAAATTATGTTGTTAAGTTTAAGTAGTAATATTAACTTTTTAATTTTTTTATTAATATTACTAATCTTATTTGTTTTGAGACTTTTGTGATCCAGCTTGGATCTAGACGGGTAATATTAAAATTATGTTGTTAAGTTAAGTAATAATATTAACTTTTTAAAGTTTTTATTAATATTACTAATCTTATTTGTTTTGAGACTTTTGTGACATTACCAATATTTGATAAATATCACACAAACATCATGTTTTAAAGTTAAAAAAAAAAATAATCAAACAAAAATGTTTAGGGAATTATTCAAAATATAATGGTGAATATATAAGAACATATTAATTGTCAAAATTAGAGAAACCGAAAATTGAGATATTTTATAGGAAAATACATGTTGACCTCATTAAATAATATAAAATTTTATTATATATAAAATAATATAATAATAATAATAAGCTAAAATTATTATTCTTATAACATAAAATATTAAATTTTTTGGATAGAAGTAAAAAATAAATAAAAAAATAGAAAAAAAAAATACAAAAGGAAGAAGAATAAAAAAGAAAAAATTAGGAATAATGGATATCTTAATTAGAAATAATGGATATCTTAATTAAGTAAAACTATTAAAGAATAAACAAGAGAATAAATGCATAAGCAAGAGCCCTATAAATGACAAAAATAAATGAAGGAGAATAAATTATAATAAATATAAAATTATTAAAGATCATAGATCATTTGAAATAGTTATTGAAAAATATTATTAATAAAATAAATATATTAACTTCAGAAATATTCAATGAAAAAGGAACTGCCTCAACGGATTATAGTATCCTTCAACAAGAAGAAAGAGAATGGCTTAGCAAAACCATAATAGACAACAATGGTAAAAATGACAGAGAAAAGAAAGCTCAGGGAAAAACTGGAAACTGAGAATGACTGAAGAAGAAATTGAAATTTGGAAAAGACTACAAAATAGATATTGTTTGCAATTTGATGGAGCCTCCAAGAATAATCTTGGAAAGGCAGGAGCAGGTGGGATAATTTTTTATCCAAGTGGGAAAAAAATTGTCACATATGAATGGGGATTGGGACAAATTTCAAATAATAAGGCCGAAGCTTACAACTTGTCCATGGGGACAAAAATAATTGAAAAAAGAGGAATCCAAAATCAAGTAATCCTGGGAGATTCAGTCATCATAATTGAGGCAATGATCCGAACCAAAAGTCCAAGCAACGAGTTTATGAGTAGAATTATCAAAAGAATAAGAAGGAATTTAGAAGACTTTGGTAGTGTAACTTTCAAACATATATTGAGGCTTCAAAATCAGCAGGCGGATCCCTATGCAAATCAAGCAGTGGAGATGAATGAAGGAAGAGTCCGGGAGAACAATGAAGAATACCATCACTATGTGCCATAAGATTAAAATGAATTTGAAAAGATTAAAGTATTGGGAAAAAAAGGGACAAAGCAAGATAAATCATGGAAAAAAAAAAACACAAAAAATCAAAGAACACACATCCTAAAGAAATCTCAGAAAATCATGGATAGGTAGAGGAAAAAGCAAGGAAAAAAGGATATGCAAATAATCATTGTCAGAAAATGCAATCTAAGTCACAAGGTTCATGAGCAAGCAAAGCACAACTCAAAAGAAAATTGAGTCACAGAAGGAAAAAGCATGCAAGTGACATCTCTCAAGTCCAACGCATGGGGGGATTGTTTTAATTATAAGTTCGGAGGCAAACCTACAACACAAAAGCATCACAGTTCTAAAAAAAAGCTGATAAGAGAGCGAATTGTGATTTGTTGTGAAGTTATTATTTTCCTGAGGCCTGTGATTGGCCAGCGACTCTTCATAGCGCTTCCAGCCCAGCACTCTCAAAGCCCAGTTCTTTGGTCAGCAAGAGCAACTGTTCTCAGCACAATTCATATCCCCTTCCTTGTGCAGGCTTCCACGCGGTCTATAAGGCGCGCTCAGCTACCATTCCTCCATCTAACCTGCTTAACTCTGCCCTCTATACCTTGTCCTCCTACAATCACACATCAGTTGGCAATCTTTTTATCTCCCCGCCCTCTGTTTTTGTTTGACAAGCCTCTGCCCATAATTTCGTGGCTCATCCGCTCCTTGCTTCTCTTTGAGCAGCCATTACCTTCCCTGATCTAGCTCTCAGCACAGAGTTTCAAAATTCGTTGCATAGGCCCTCTATCATATTATCTACCTCAGTGGCAATATCCACAGCTACACAAAAAGTTCAGAATAGAGGCCATCAAATCAAAGCAACGAAGGATCAAGGGAGCACAGGTAGCTACAACAAAGCAAGGGGAAACAACGGTCAGATGGAGTTTAACGCCATTGAGAAGACAGCTAGGAACGACTCATGCCCAACATGCAAAGGAAACAAGGTCATGATACATTGGCTGCAACAGTCTCTCAAAGATCTAAGTGAAATGAGAATGGAGTATAGCTTTTAGAAGCAAAATATGGCAGCGCAACAACATGAGATAAAGGATCTGAAAACCAAGTGCAAGCATCTACAGGAAGTAGTAGAATACCACAAGAGCAACACTATGAGCAGTGAAGGAGAAAACTCAGTCAACAACAACAACATGACTGAAGCAGCCCAAGAATACTCAGTCAACAAGCCATAAACCCAATGAGAATTTATGTTATGTAAATTTGTTTTCTTAATAGGTCAATATGTCTAGCAGTATCCTAGAATAGTTAAAAGAATCTATGAAGTTTGGAAATTAAGCACAGGAGAAGAGACTGCGCTCTTGTATCGTTGCTTAGTCTACTATCGCAATACAATTGAATGTAATAGAAGCTTGCTCTACACCATTTTTTGGTAATATATCATCTAACCGATCTTTATATATATATATATAGGAAAGGAAAAATAAAGGTTCAATTAGAATAAGGACTATCTTATATATAATAATAATAATCATAATAATAAAGTATAAAATAAAAAGAAAATAAATAACAATAATCATCATTATCATCACAATGAGAGGGCGGGAATCCAATTCTTACTTAATTTCCAACCATCACCTCTATTGAGATTTTTCGCTTGTTTTTTAATTTCAATGGCCTCTCTCAACTTTCCATGGTGGAAACGATCAATCATCCCGGTGACCTTTGAGTCTCCAATGCATAGATGGTGCTTAGTTTTCTCCGCATGTTCAACAATTGCTGAGGAGTGGGAATGCTTTTGTTTACTGTTTGTTGCATGCTCTTGAATTACTATATTAATGGAGCGACCGGTTTCCCCAATGTAGGGAATCCCACAGGAGTAGGGGATTGAGTAGACCCCTTTCATGTCCTTAGGGTTAACAATGTCCTTAACAAACCTAAGGGAGTTTCTAATAGTATTAAGGGGCTTGAAGGTAGTGTAAATATTGTTCTTTTTAAGAATATGGGCAATCTTATTACTGGTCCCATGGATGAACAAAATTTGAACATTTGAACTTGTTCATCAAGAGATTTTTTAATTGTCGGACCTTTACTGGCTTTTTGAAAAGCAATAATAACTTGACATTTACTATAGCCATTATTTTCAAAAACTTTTAGAATATGAGATTGCTCATCTTCAAGGTGATCAATATTAGAGATTCTTGGAGCATAAGTAGCAAGAGTATTAAGAACTCCTAATTTTTGCGTTGGAAAATGGTGAGAAGTGGCATGAAGATATTGTTCCATGTGAGTTTTTTTGTGAAACACCTGGTGTGACAAGGAACAATTTTTCATTCGAGAAAGGAGAACATCAAGGAACGAAAGACTAAGATCTACCTCAATCTCCATTGTGAATTTGATGGAGTTAGATTGAGAATTAAGATGTGAAAGGAACAAATCTAACTTCTCACGATCATGGGGCCATACAACACAAGTTTCATCAATAAAACCTTTCTAGGGATTGGGTTTAAATTGAGCAAAGGTCAAGGCTTTAGTCTCAAAATCTTCCATGAAAACGATAGCAATGACAGGGGAAAGCGGAGAACCCATGGCTACTCCACGTGTCTGCTCATAAAATTCACCCTAGAAGCTGAAAAAGGTAGATGTTAAGCAAAGACCAATTAATTTAGCAGTGTCATCATCGGTAATTCGATTTATGACATCAATGGCTTCATTAATAAGGATTTTAATGTAAAGAGAAACAACGCCAAAGCTTACCAACAAATCTCTAGGGTCTAGCCTAATATCTTTTAACTCCTTGACAAAGGAAACATAGTCCTTGACGATGGAGTTTGTGTGACCCACTAGAGGCTTGGGCTTCTCAGCTAAGAATTTAGCAAGAAGATAAGTAGGCCCACCTATTGTGTTGATATTAGGTTTTAAAGAGGCCCCATTTTTACGAATCTTTGGAAGACCATAAATTATGGGGGTGAGAGGGTTGCTCTCAATAAACTTCTTGCTAAGGGTTAAGATCATTATTAGATTTTATGGTAAGAATGATTTCTTTAAAAACTTTTTTAATATGACTCTTAATGAGTTTCTTGTAACTACTACTATTATGAATGTGGTTTAACATTTTGCTAACATAGTCAGCCTTATCCAAGACTTCAATAGTGCCACCTTTGTTGACCTTAAGAACAACAATGTTAGGGTTATGTTTCAAGGATTTAAGGGCAAGAAACTCATTTATGCTAATGTTGCTTTTAGGAGGCTTAGCTTTCTTAAGAACAACAATGCAGTCTTGCCTAATAACTTCTTTAATATTATAAAAAAGGTCCCTAATTCCATATTCAATGTTGCAAATAATATCCTTAATGAGAATTTTTTTAGAGTCAAAGCAAAATTTAACCCTTTTGCGAGAAGACAAAAAACATAAAAATCAAAATTAACATTAGAAAAATTAACAATATTATTAAAAAAGATGAAAAAAAAATAATTATTATTAAAAGCAACACCACTATTATTATTGTTATTATTAAAAACATTTAATATTATTATTATAACAATTTTTCATTAATATTATTATTATAACAATTTTTCTTATAAATAATATTATTTGTATTAATATTTTTGTTATAGTTATCCCTATTATTATTAGAGTAATGAAGATTGCCATCAGATTCAAAACAAGAATGAAGAGGGATGGAATGCATAGAAGGGAGGACATATTTGATATGATAGCCGAGGATGGCAGAGGTTTATTCGGGCGAGGAGGAGAGAAATAATTTCCGGAGTGATGAGTTATCACTCTTGTTGATGACACGTCAAGCATTGACTGCGCTGGTCCCATCGTTGATTCATTCTCACCCGCTATTCATCCTAGGCGGCGCGGCAACCAATAGATCCCATGCTATTGGGCCATTAATGTGGCTTGCCATCTCATGCAGCCAGCACCATACCACCATACCCCATCCTCCGGCAATAAACGCAGCTGATCGACCGAGATTTCCGGCTTACCTGTACAGATTTGCGGCGTCTCAGATTGACTCGCATCTACCCGCCGTCTGATCAATGAATTCCGCCGAATCCCGCGTATTATATAACCACTGAAGGGCGAACAATATTTTCCATGTTCGGCATGTTCTGCATTTTGATAACCTGAAGCTGCGTTCGTTCAGCCGGATAGTTTTACAGGTATATTCATTATCCATGGTCGCGCTTTTGATTTGTTTGGGGATTGCTATTACAGGTGTGTTCATTTGTTCATGTTTATATATACATAAACAATTACGTATTATGCGTTATCCAACAGCTTTGATTAGCTGCTTTTCGTCCATATTAGGCTTTTCGTTCAGCCGAATAGTTTTACAGGTATATTCATTATCCATGGTCGCGCTTTTGATTTGTTTGGGGATTGCTATTACAGGCGTGTTCATTTGCTCATGTTTATATATACATAAACAATTACGTATTCCGCATTATCCAACAGCTTTGATTAGCTGCTTTTCGTCCATATTAGGCTTTTTGTTCAGCCGAATAGTTTTACAGGTATATTCATTATCCATGGCCGCGCTTTTGATTTGTTTTGGGATTGCTATTACAGGCGTGTTCATTTGTTCATGTTTATATATACATAAACGATTACGTATTTTGCATTATCCAACAGCTTTGATTAGCTCCTTTTCGTCCATATTAGGCTTTTCGTTCATGAATGTATTAATTATGTTTGTAAACTATATGGAGATCGAGAGTCGCATGGTAACAGAGGATGAGGATGATAAGGCATGATGTATATTGCTAAAGTGTTTCCATAGCTGTTTTTAGTTTATTTTTATGTTTATATGTATTAATAGTTTTTTTTATATTAACATAGGATGGTAATTGTTTGTTTAAGATATGAAAATATGTATTAATAGTTTTTATATTAACATTTTATTGCCGTATTTTGTTATATTAGAATATATATATATATAACTTCAAGTATTTGATAAATATGTTATTTAATTTTGATATTTATCTCATTTGATTTATAATTTTAAGAATTTGATAAATATGCTATATAGTTTTGATATTTATCTTAATTGATATATTAATTTTATTTTAATTTTTACAATTAAATTTAGATCAATATATTGATGATATTGATAAGCATGATTATTTTGAAATAGAGTTTTTAAAATTTTAATTTAATTATCAATAATGATTAAGTGAATGGTAGGGATTTGATCTTGGTGGAATATTCCAAAATATTCTTAGTAGTAAAAAAAACTATTATTTCAGGTTAAAAAAACATTTCATTTCTTGCTTTAAATCAAGCATTCCATGGAAAGTTTTCATTAGGACTTTGGTTTATTTAGTTTTCATAACATATAAATTTAGTATATTTGGATTAGTTCGAGTTTCTTAACATATAATTAAATTTTATGGAATATAATTTGGTTTATTTGTATTAGTTACTATTTATTAGTTTGCAATGTTAAAATAAATTGGTTACCAAAACTATATTGGGTTGCATGATTTTTCAATTTAATTTAATTTAATTTGGTCTAATTTTACATATGAATTTGTTATGATTTTGGTTTCAAAAATGCATATCTACTCATATTTATCTACATACATTCAATTTATAATACACATTTGCGAAAATAACTGTGAGATTAGATATAATTTTGTTTATTTAATTAAACACTACATATTTGTGAATGAAAGTTTATAGCTAGCCTCTTAAGAGAAACGAAGTGTGACATCGTTTTTAATTTGTTTTTTATTTTTATTTTTCACAAGTCACATAACTTAATTAGTAAAGGAGTAAGTGGTCCATAATCCACACATATTGTTTTACTAACCAAAGCATTTTTACTTCATTAGCAATCATAACTTGAACAAACTAAATTTCCCCACAGGGGCCATAAAATAATTTATAGTTTAGGTTAGGACTGTTGGGGGTAGGCATCAAATACTCTTGTTAATATCTAAATGGAAATTTTGTTATACTAAAATGGAAATAACTCACGTATTTGTCATTGAGATTTTGAAATTTGTTACCAAATGATATAGAACGAGTTATGGTTTATTAAGTTTTATGTCTTAGGAGCCAAATCAATGTTCTTAACATTTATTTATAAGTGGAGAAAGAAATACAACTAACACATTTTAATAAAAGCACACACATATTGAATAAATAAATAACCTACCGAGTTCATCAAATGTACTGACAAAAGTAGGATTCTAATTCTTACAACTAGCCGCAAAGTTTATGTTCCGTTAGAAAAATTCAAAATAATAAAACTAGTGCAGTCATAAAAATGAGATGGCTAATAAATATTGGTAGATATCAATTTTCAAGGAAACATGCCTTTCTCAATATATATCAAAGTAGAAAAAAATTACTTAAAAAAAAAATTAGGCATTTCCCTTCGACCCCTTCCACCTCAACCACTCATCACAAGTTGTACCATGAGACCAACATGGTGACACCACCTCCACAAAGACATCATATGTCATACATGGTTAGTCTAAATTTGTATGAAATATATAAGTTGATTAATGACCCAAATATTACCTTTACCAAAGTGGTTTACCTGAAAAGTATAAAATAATGTGATTGTTATTCTTAGTGATATGCATTAACCAAGACCATAATATCTACTCAAACCAAATTATTTTCGATGCAATTTTTATAGGTATTTGAAGAATGAAGAAGTGGGAGAGGATTAATGAGTTGGAAGTTGAAGACCCAGAGGATATGATTGAATTTTCAGCAGAAGACTTAACATGGACAAAGATTAATGGGGACCAAGTTGCAATTATTCCATATTGTCAACTTGATGATTTTATAAAAGGAGAGGAATCGAGTGAACGGGCACCCACTCAATTTCTTCTTACTTCTCAACGAAGTAAAAAAGCAGAGGATATCAGACAAACATATTTTTCAACATATCTAGAGTACATTATGTGAGTCTTTATATCTTTTTCCAATATATGTATAATTCTTTTCAATATACATAAATGTTATATGTAATTTGTTGTAAATGTTTTATATATAGTTATTGGTGTGCATATGGTCCGAAGTGCAACAACAGAATTATGAGTGCATCCTCAGATCAAAACAAAAAACACATTCAACATGAAAGTATTA
>APFE030167208.1:0-35560 GCA_000404065.3 Pinus taeda | reverse complement strand
TAGTGCGTAGGCGCTGGCCTACTGAAGGCTCCAACCTTCACTCGTTTTCCAGATGCTCCTGGAAGGGAGCTACAACCCCCTGGCTCTTGTACTGGCCAATATGTTTACCAGTATGTAGGTGCCGACCTACGATTATCCAGGGACCATGTTTCATACATTTTCATACTGGATCCATAAAACAATCACCATTGCATTACAACCTGCATTATCAATCTCTGAATCACCCAATACTGAAAACCACAGAACAGACTACATAACTCTGAAACAACAACCAGATCCAATAGCAACTTCAAATATCATACTTCATATTGTATACGCTACTTGGACGAACCCAACCTGCGTGTATACGCGCTTTTACCAAATACAACCCGTGTACAGATCTGCAAATTCTACCTCATAACCTTGCAGCCATTTCAGACATCAAAACATACCCAGATCATAACATTCATACAATAAACATGCATCAATAGATCTAGTCTATCCATACTCAAACCATATAAAGATAATCATCCCAAGCCTTGAGATCCCAATCCATCATTCATCATCCTTCACATGAGTGCCTCCTTGGTTCAGATCAAGCAAGACATCACCAACCCATAACCAGCATCTAGATCTCACACTTTATCAGATGTTCATCACTTGCTCACCCTTGCTCCCTCTACTTGGCCTAATGATCTTCTCCTTATATAGGTTTAGGCTTCTCTCAATACCATGGTCCAAAACCATGTCGAACAAATACCTTGGACCCAATACCTGGGGTCGTTACTTTGGACCAAATACCATGGACCAATACCACGGACCAAAACCATGGTTTCCGACATGTACGCGCCTTTCCTTCTGAGAACCTGCGTGTGTACGTATACGCTCCTTTTTCTCCGATTACCTGCGTATATACGCACTTTCATCATGGTCAACCTGCGTATATCTCTCTTTTGATCTACTGCACTAGATCTGCCATCTGATTAAGTTGCCATCATCTGTATCATACCTCTGAGTGAGTTGCCATCAAGGACAACACCTGTATCATAATGCCAACATTAAGCCGTCCCATCCTTCTTCACTGGAGATGACCTTCAATCTGCGGCTATTTCAGAGAGATAAGTTATGTGACATAATGTGATGGAGCACTTCTATATATAGTATTCGATGGGGATAAGAGAGGGCTAGATGAGCTGACATGTAGGAGAGGCCGACTATAGAAATTTGTATGAGATAATTCAAAAATCCAAAATCACACTTTTGCTTGACCAAATTAGACAATCTTTATATCGATTTTGGTCCTCTCAAAGAGAGGAATTCAATGCTGCAATTATCTTCCCACAAGAGCTATCCAAAGTGGAATTTGGCCCTAGTCGCCAATTTTAACACTCCCTCTCAACTAGGGAGAATTCCACCTGCCAATCCATCCATCATCATAGATTATCTTGTTATGAACCATCTGCCCTGCTATGTTCTGCTCTGCTCTGCTTTGCTTTGCTCTGCTATGCTTTGCTCTGCTCTGCTTTGTTGAACATTGATATGAATAATAAAGAAGAATCAATCGAGAGTGAGTCACAAGACCTTGCCACTCTCCACTGACAAAATGTCAGTCCATATAATCATCGAACTTGATTCCAAGTGATCAAGTTGAAGAAACATCATACATCCTAGTCATAGGGAGTACGGCAACACCTGATGCGTCCATCGATATTGCTATGGTCCCTAACCACTTTTCCCAACTCATTGGCCAGATGAGAGGTACTTCCCATGTGTCCCAACCTAAATGGGTAGGATGGTACTGAATCAATAGTAGGGAAATAATGTATTGCATCCTACTCACAACCACACGTAGGGAAAGGATGAACCACATCCTACAATCACACATCACAATCACACGTAGGGAAAGGACGTAGCACATCCTACAATCACACGTAGGGAAAGGGCGAAGCACATCCTATAATCACACGTAGGGAAAGGGTGAAGCACATCCTACAATCACACGTAGGGAAAGGATGAACCACATCCTACATATGCAAATCACCGAGAGTAGGGAAAGGATGAACCACGTCCTACAAACACAAGGCACAACAATCAATCGTAGGAAGGATCCTACACGTGGTGAAAGGATGAACCACGTCCCACTAACATGTCAACCAATAATCGTGGGGAATGAGCATCCTACATGTGGAGAAAGGATGAAGCACGTCCCACTGCATGTCAACAGATGCCTACATGCATCTCTCACTGGGGTATCCACAGGAGAAGGTGAACCACTCATCCTATGCATATGTCCGTAATCATAGGGGAAGGTGAACCACTCACCCTACACACACGTGTCCGTAGTCGTAGGGGAAGGTGAACCACTCACCTTACACACGTGTCTGTAATCGTAGGGAAAGGTGAACCACTCACCCTACACACATGTCAACCACCATGGGGTATTACAGGGGAAGGTGAACCACTCACCCTATGGTCGCTCATAGCTCAATAAGTACCCCAAGCCCCTAGGAGCTCCTTGAGCTCAATATTCAATCTTAACCAATGATCCCTTCATATAGGGAATAGTGCCGAGCTGTATCAAGACTAGATCGATGGAACCCTTATTGCTCCATTCAGTAGCATATAGATGTATATATAACAATCAGAGGTCAATACTTAGTAAACTTTCTGCTTCTTGCATATTCTGGTGAAGAAGATTTTTAACTGTACTAAGTGTACTTACTCCCTCTTACTCAGGGAAGCCATAAGCCTACGCTTGTCTTTCCAAAGTGCACAATGACCATCTGGCAGCCTGCTCAACATAAGATCCATCCTCTTTGTAGATAAAACATGCCATGATACCATATAAAGTGGTATAAGAAAAGTCCAGGATTATCTGGATCCTACTTTGTAATATACAACAGCGGAGTTTACTTAAATGGCCATGTTGGCTGCTTTACTCATTCAGTCTTATGGGAGTTCCAAGAGCCACAAACTTTAGTTTCGCTGTAATCAGTTCCTCATTTGTCACTCTCTGTCGACTCAGTTTACATCAATCGTACTCTGCTCAATGATAATGTGTAATTTAAACTCTCTGCATCATATCCTAGCATATTGTCATACCTTTTAGCAAGCAATTGTCAAGCTATATTCTGTCAAGAAAGCTTAAGCAATGTCAAACCTCTAGCCACTTCAGGAATCCAATCAATACTGATAGCTTCATCCCTGGTGAAGAATAGATCCTACTGAAGTAGGTTCAGAAAGTGTCCTCTAGAAATGACTGCAAAACTAATGTTCTCAGTAATGTAAGCAGTCTAGCTATTGCTTCAGACTTGCACAGAATTTTCAAACTCTCTTTTACATCTTTGGTCACTGTTATAGACATTTGCAATATCCATATATTCTTGTAAAAACAACTGTTAGTAACATAAACAATATCTACACTCTATCCACAAAGCTTATGTTCACAACTCCACTACTTCTACTAAATGCATACCAGCAAAGGTAAACATCTGAAAGTGTTGTTAGCTCAACAACTAACCCTGCAAGGTTTATGATGATGAACCTCTTTACTTAATGCAGAGATCTATGCCTCGCAAATGATTGCCTGGTGATTCAGCTTCAACTCAAAGGATTTCAATCGAGGTGCTTGCAAAACGAGTATCCTTTATGAGATCTATGGTTTACTGATGCCTAGAAGATATATTCCTCAACAACAAATCTTCAAGAGTGCTGCTTCATCAAACAAATCTCATGAACACGACACCAAATTCAATAGAGATATACTAACTGTCCACGGGCCTTGACTAATTTCATGTATGCTTCAATTTAACCATAATTCTGCAAGCGTGTATCCTGGGAATATGAATGTATCAGCTAGAAAATATTTCAAGCTAGAAGGGCCGAGACTTCCACAGATGTTCAAAGAGTATCCAGAACTAATCATCTACCTTTATGACCCCACAGTTGACTCAACACTCATCCTATGGATTTAGTTTGTAAGGCTGCAGAGGAAAATGTCAAAGACTTCAGATCTTCCTTCAGGCATGAATTAATACTTCAACTGCAGCGAATCTACTGCAAACGATCTTGAAGGAATTCAATAAATATTTACAGAATTTCACTGTTGAAACATTCCATTAGTAATTTGAACCAGCAATATAAACATTGTCAAGTATTCAGTTGTGATGGTTCTGCTCAAGTGATATCAACCTTTCAATTTAGTTATAGGTGTTTCTGTCATATTCCAGCACAAACCCTTAGATCCATCACCAAGTGATGATGCTCAAGATATGTATTATGTACATTCTCGAGTCTGAGCCAACCTTAACAATCCTGTCCTATCAACACTATTTTCACATAAGCCTTCACATTAATCATACATATGCCCAACAGTCAACCTTACTCTGACCATTACCATTCAACATTCATGTATCACTTCCTCTGCTCCACGATCAAATGTCATTAACAACAATATATTACTCAGTCGAACTCTACACTCATACAGGCAACTCTCCCTACTTGACATATGCATCAAACCATCCATCTAACCAATGCCATATACAACAATAGCAACAAAGGTTTTGAAATTCAAGCCCTTCAGTAGATAGTCCTCAATTCTGCTCAGTGAATGTAATCATTATTCCAAGTTGGTCAGCTACGTTGCAAACTGGATAAGTTCAAGCACCCACTCACAAGCTAGTGTTCACGTTGCACCAAATAAAAGACATAAATGTAGTGCTAGAGACTTGTTGCAGAGTTCGTGCCTATGTAAACAGATTTGACCAAATTTATTATCGTCAAATTCTTCCTTCCACTTGCCTCAGTGCATCATGAGAAGCCCGCATGCTGGTGTAAACTCCCTTTAAGTCATACGTTGGATTGGTTGCAAAATAGGTATGGGACTCCAAATCACACTTTGTTTGGCTCCAAATCGTAGAGCTCTCAACTATGCCATCTACTATAGTCTGCACTAGGTATTAAACTTCTTTCTAGATCTTGATCATAGGAGACTATGAACTTTAGAGATTAGGCGCATAAGAGCTGTCATAGTTAATTTGAAATGCCTCACCATAAAAATTCTGAGTTCCACATAAGGATGTATGCTCAAAGTTTAGGTCCACAGGGAGTACTATGCCATTGGATGTTTGATCTAGCCTTTATGTGGATTTGATTTAAGGCCCAGTAAAATTCAAGAGAGGACGCTTCAGATATGCCAATGCTTCAGATAGCAAGGCCACAGAAGTTTCGAAGGTAATCTGCACAAATCTTGGTCGAAATGTCCCCAGTCAAAAAGCCAAACCAAGGCGAATTTACCTACCTTGAGAACAAACATGGCCACAGAGATAATGTACTTAGAGAAGGATAGGCCACAATTCACTTTATGGAAGCCACGGTCTTGCACAGACTTACAGTAATATCCCAACAGATCCTCCTTTTGTTTAGAACTTAATGACCACAAGGATGGATTAGGGTATATTGGAGTGAGATCTAGCCTTCAATCCAAATGTAAACTGTTAATTTTAGGATAACAATGGTATGTTCTATGCTTAGAGCAATTTTACTTCAATTTTCTTTATTAGCCCAATATCATATCCGGTATAGCAATCACATCAACATGATAGTGAAGTGCAGATAGAACATAAACAATAATAATAGAAGACAAGCCAACACAAGAGGACACAAGATATGGCACCAGCCAGGGACAAACCCCAATGTGGGGAAACCCTTGTTCAATTCTTCTTATAATTCTTCAAAAGTTCAGCAGAGAGAGAGTACAATTTACAATATTCACTTTGCCCAAATTGATCAGGCAAAACAGCAGAAACAGAAAGCCCTAACCAGAAAGTCAACACTGGTCAACAGGGCTGAAATTGCCTTCTGAAACAGCTCGGTCAACCATGGTCAACTCGGCCTCCAACAGCAAGATAATGCAGCCCAAAACAGTTTGAAAATAACTAGTCAAATCTGGTCAACAAAAGTCAACGCAGCAACCTAAATTAGGGTAGTCAATGCTGGGGTCATTTTGTTCTCGGTTTTTGTGCCTAGAACAGTGGCCTGCTCAAGATATTCATGTAGAAGGAGCATACCTAGTATAGGACCTCATCCACGAAGAAAGAAAAAAATTGATCCATGATTAAGAATCTTAGAAGACCTCCATCATCAAAAGAAAAGAAACATTTGCAAGGCAAGGGTCTTTAAGATTCTATGATGGAATCTTCAAAAGAAGGGTCATGAACCAAAGCAAATGTCTCATTGGGAATCCCATTCATGGGATTCAAGAAAAGGTTGATATGCAGGCAAGCTAAGATGAAGCAAGAAGGGCCACACCAAGGACAACCATATGAAGCTAAGATGATCAAAGGAGAATCAAGATGAGGTATGTATGCATCAAAGTTTAGTAATGTTATCATTTGTATATTATTGAGTCATGGGAATAGTTCTATAATATGATCAAGTAGGAAATAATCTCTTTCACCAATGACATGCTCGAAGGCATGTACTACAATGCAATAAAGGTCAACAAAAGGATATGCTCACATAAAGAGTATAAGATTGCTGACTAAGAAGCACGAAGGAATGTTGACTAGTCCAGGAAGCAAGCAATGAAGAAGTGCTCTCAAGGAGCTTAAGGTGGGTGACCATTTTATCCAAAGAAAGCAAATAAAGAAAGAGATCAAGCATGTGAAGAACACCATGATCACCGAGAATCACTATTTGACAAAAATACTTTGAAGATATCTCTCGAAAGAAGGCAGGACAAATCTGACAAAGGAAGGAAGGACCCTTGACAACTATGAAGGCCTTGGAGATATGAAAGATGTAGATAACTAATTCTACTCTACAAAGATGTCATGACGAAGAAGCCATCCAACAAAAGAAAAAGCAACGTTGAAGCAATATTAGGATAAAGTCATGATGGGCTACTAGGTCGAAGCATGTAAAGAAGCAAGCACGACGAAGCATCCATGAGAAGTGTATTCCGAAGCATGGATAGATGACAAAGGAGTAGCCAGATGACAATAAAACCTGATGTTTGACAAGAAAGCCATTTTCCACGAAGGAAGCAATGACATGAAAAACCAGGAAGGAAAGTGATCGATGGATGGTGCCCTACCTAGAAGAAGTTCGAACAAAGACTTCATGACATCAAAGAAAGGAAGGAGATCAAGTAGTTGAAGGACCCACGAAGAAGAAGTTGCTAATGAATAAAAGAGTCCCTAGTTAAGTGGGAGCTCTGACAAGTCCTTGATCAAGAGGGAGTTTTGGATCACCCCTGATTACAAAGGAGTGACAATTGTGTTTTTCCATTTCATGGGTCATGCACTAGACTAGGACTAACAACCGTAGGTCTAAATGAAGGCCATGAATGGAAATGTAGACACAAGGTAGACACAACATTCTTGTCTTCACTTGGGAAGAAAGAATGGGAGGATTGGCTAATCATCCGACATCCGATACTCTTTGAGGATGTGTAGGGCATCCAAGACAAGAGTAGGCAAGAGGATTGATATTCTTTGAGGGCTAGGAACCCAATACAAGAATAGTCCTAGAAGGTCATACTTAGTGAACACTCGGGTGGGTATGTACCTTCAGAGACAATGACTAAGGTGTCTATAAGTCATTGGTCTCGCCAACATTGTGCTATGATCTATTGAGATATAGAGCTGTCAGTCAAGGCCCTGATGTGGAAACAATGTGCTATAACAGATGGATTGCAAATCCAGTTTCTCTTATGTGAAGTCTTCAAGATTGAAACATAGCCAAACACCTTGTAAAGTTGTATGAATACCTCCCTAGTTAAGAGGGAGTGTTGAAGAAAGTGTAAGTAGGTTCGGTCTTCATAAATGTACTTTTGATATTTGTATTTATTCAAGAAAATAAATATTATTTTTATATTATTTGTCAATGAGTTTCTTGCTCATTGAAGTAGATCAAGCACATGGTTATTCTAGGAAGTCCAAAGGTCAATATATTTATATAAGACCCTTAGAGGGCATGTTACACTATGTATAAGGTCAAAGGAATACCTCCAAGACAAGTGCAAGTCCTCTCCATGCAACAACGTCCTCCAAAAGAAGCAAAACGAAGAAAATGATGAAGATATGGTCAAGTCGGCCTAAAGACAGAATGTTGGCCTCGAGGAGGGACAATCCTCTATATATAAAGGTTGCCCACTCCCTCATAAAGGACATAACACAAGCTCTAAAATCAACAAAGAGATAAGCCAAGAAAAGGAAGGAGAAGCAAGTTTAAAGGGTCTCCTAAAGTGCAACGAAGGAAGGAGGAAACTTAGCGAAGGTAGAGGACTGTTTCTAGGGCTAGAAACGGTCACACATGCGAAGAGAAGGAGGACAGATTGTGGATATAACAACAGTAGCATTTTCAGTGCAAGATTCTTTGGTGTTTGGGCTAGATATTTGGTTTACAAGGCCTCCCAAGTCAAGCGAAGAAGTCTCTCTCTCTAGCGAAGGTGAAAGGACCCTAATTCACTAAGGGTACCCTCCACACGTGGGAAAACTAGGGCAGCAGAACAACAATACAGTCATACACCCATATCTCAAGAAGGATCTTGTTTGGTCAACAAAAGAAGAAGTCTACTTGAGCAAAGGATAGAAGCGGAACATCTCATCTAGAAGGCCCACTCAAAGAAGGTCTATCTCTAGACAAGAAACAAAGAAGGAGGACGAAGTGCTGGGGAGCAAAGTGCCGGAAGGAGGAATTCGATGTGCTGGGGAACCAATTGCAGAATAGAGAAAGGACTTGACTTGTGCTTGGAGCACATCCTAGTCAAGGGTCTAGGGTTTGGCAGTGATCAATAAGAAGCTTCAATAAGAGAAACTTACCAAAGGGGTTTCCTCTCTAAGAAGAGAGGTTTTGGCCCTAGCAGAGAGCCAACATCTGTGTTCTTGTCTTTATGTTTTTGGTAGCAGTTTGATGAAACACACACACTAATAATAAGAAGAAGATCAAGTTAAGATAACTTGTAAAAAGGCTTCACAAATTGTTATCAAGTTAAGAAGAATCACACTACACCTAATTGCCCTAGATTCTTCAACAGAAAAGATAGTCTTCCTTCCGCACGTGTGGAGAGAGAGAGGCTTAGAAATCCGTACCCAATCAAGATGAGAGAGAGAAAGATGAATGAGATGAGATGCCAAAATGAGATGGAGGCACCTTGTATTTATATGCAACGTTGAAGACTGGAGGAGGCTAATTTGATGGCTGGCCGACTTTGATAATTTGTCCATAATCAAAATAAATTCATAACTTCATTTGTACATGTCAGAATGAGATGATCTTTAGATCAATCCTACATCTCTCGGAAAGCGGAATCCAAGAAAAATATCAGGTGCCTCATAAGAGCTGTCCAAAGTGATGTTTGGCTCTAGTTGCTAAATTTAACACTCCCTCTCAACTAGGGAGAACATCACCTGCCAAACTGTCTGACAATCTGTACCATCCCTGTCACTGCAATGCTCTGCTCTGCTGAACCATGAAGAAAGAAGAAATGATCGAGAATGTATCATACAATTCTCCACTGACCTAAAGTCAATCTCTAACAACAGAGAATGTGTCATACCACTCTTAATTGACTCGTAGTCAGTTTCCATTTATCCCAGATCAATATTAACATCCTAGCATAGGGAGTACGGTAGTACACGATGCGTCCATCAGTAGTACTGTGGCCCCTATCCTCATTTCCCTACTAATTGGCCAGATGAGAGGTACCTTCCATGAGTCCTGGACTGCATGGGTAGGATGTGCCGACAGGAGAAGGTGAACCATTCATCCTGCTCATATGCCATAGGGGAGGATGAACCACTCAGCCTATGCATATGCCACCATGGGGTATCACAGGGGAAGGTGAACCATTCACCCTATACGCAATGCATCATTAAGTTGTTGATTTGGGGTTGCATCGGATGTGCTCTAGCCACGAAATTTGGTGGAGAGGTTGGGGCACATGAGATCTCCAATACCCAGAAAGGGTTTTGGCAGATTCTAAATAGATCAGGGGATATTAAATAATTAATATTTTTAATGGAGTCCCTAAGTCTAAACTTAGGGAAAATAAAATATTAATGTGTATTATTATGAAACTGTGTTAGAAGGGTCCAAAAGACATGGATCAAGCTAGATTTAATATTAGCTGTTGATCAGGGACTTAATCTCGGTCGTTGATATGTCAATAGGAAAAGTATAAGAGGAAGCTTGAGGGTCACTTGGAGAACACACTAGAGTGATCAGTGATTCTGTTCTCTAGAGCGGGGTTTGCTAAGAGAGATAGAATCAATGATCGGGAGAACAACTGAGGGGCATTGAGGATAAGAAATAGAGAAGGTAGATATTGTGTGGGGAGAGCAGCACAGCAGCCAAGGAGAGTGACGCAGAGCCAGCAAGGGCTCACGCAGGGCACGCATAGGCAGCCAAGTGTTGCGCAGAGCACCAGAGAGGCTAGCGTGTCTGACGCAGAGGCCCAGAAAGCTGATGTAGGGCCTCCTGGGGCTGACGCAGGCCAAGAAAGGCTGATGCAGGGCTAGCGTGAGACAGAGAGGGGCTGATGCAGTCCAAATTGGGTAGATGCTGGGGTTGTAGAGCAGTTTTGTGTTGAGCTGCCGTAAGGATTTTCCGGGGTTTCAGCCAGGAGATTTCTCTCAAACTGTGAGGTATAGCTGCTAAGGAAATTCTCTGTTGGGTAGGCCAGTTTTGGCACCCAGATTGTACTCTGATATTGTTTAATAAGAAAACCCTCAGATAGCTACACCAGTTTTCCTGCATTGGGTTTTTCCAAGGACATTGGTCCAAAAATAATGGTGTCATGTGGTGTGCTTGTTCTTGTTTCTTTTGGTTGTTGATCTGTAATATGTTGAGCATGCACTAGTGTTTATTTTCAGTATTTACATTGTAAATAACTTGTTAAGGAAGATAACAAGTAGGTAGGAATAAATCAGATAAAGTGCATGGAGGGTTTCTAACTAAATAAAATTAGAAACTTCAACATGGTATCAGAGCATGATTGCAGATCACAAGAGGACTAAAAGACATCAGCCGAGTGGAGCAATAGTAGCAGAAAACTGCTGTCCCGAGGTGACAAAAGTTGTTTCTAGCAGCGCAGAAGCCAAGAAGTGTGACGCAGAGCCAGCCGAAGCCACGCAGAAGAAGTAGGGAGCTGCGCAGAGCCTCAGAGAGGCTAGCGTTGCTGACGCAGAGGGCCAGAGGGCTGATGCAGGACATCCCAGGGCTGACACAGACCCATCTAGGGTGACGCAGAGCCAGCGTGAGGCAGAGAGGGGCTGATGCAGTTCACAGAGAGGTAGTGGCTGGAGTCTAGAACACTGCAGAAATATTGCAGAGTGGAGCTGGTGAGGTACTGTAGTTAGGACAGTACCTGATAGAGCAGGGCCAGAGGAGTTGTTATTGAGGGTTTCTAGCCGAGGAACCTAGATCAGCAGTGCAGTTGCACAAGAAGATTAGAGTAGGGGGCATCTTGACAAGTGACAGAAGGATTTCCAGGAGGGAAATCAGGACTCAGAGGGAGTCCAGAAGAGAACTTCATGACGGGAAGTAGAGACTCAGAGAAGTCGAACAAAGAACTTCCAAGAGGGAAGTAGAGGAGCATCATGGCACTACACGGGGTAAGAGACCAGGATAGACTGGACGGAGCATCGAACTTCACAGTCTGGAAGGCCAGAATCTTATCAGTGCTTGATAGGAATCATGTCAAGAACTTCGCCTTGAAGGTTATAGCTATCCTAGTCGACCCCAATGATAACGACAAGTATGAAGAGGCGATGGCGAGGGCCAAGTGCATTATCCTTAACGGGGTCAAGGATCATGTGGTACCACATATATCCGAGAAGGAAACGACAGTTGAGATGTGGGAGGCTCTTAAGAACCTGTACCAACATACTTCTGTGCAGAGAAGAATGCTGCTTGAGAACCAGATGAGGTCATATTAGATGAAGAAGGGTCAATCGATTGACACCTTCCTTGGAGGACTGAATGAGATTCGAGACCAATTGGCTGCTATAGGAGCGACGTCGGATCGGGAGCTTATGGTGAGGACAACCCTGAATGCTGTCTCAGAAGATTGGGAAGTGTTTGTCTAAAGTATCCTGGGCAGAGGGACTCTCCCACCTTGGGACAAGATGTGGGCAACTCTTCGCCAGGAAGAGATCAGACGGCAACCGAATACAGGGAGCAGCATCAAAGGGATCAAGGTCAAGCAGGAGGAGGAGGATGTGGCCCTAGTATATGAGGGAAAGTAGGGGAAGCAGAAGAAGAAAGATCTCTCCAAGATCAAGTGCTTCCACTGTGGGGAGATGGGTCATTATGCGACCCAGTGCCCAAGGAAGAAGAGTAAGGGAGAGTCTTCTGAGACTAAGGCAGCGCCAGCACGGGTAGAGAAGGAAGTTCTGACAGATGATGACTGTGCCATGAGTGCACACGCACCACTTGAACGGAAGTGGGGAGACATCAAGCTGTAGTCAGGCGGACTATAGGCAATGAGGGGCAGGATCCTCGAGGTATCCAGCCTCTTGGATTAGACCTTGCTACGGGAGCCCCGACGAGGAGTAGCAAGACTGGCTGGGTGGGTAGAGACAGATGCGGATGGAGCGACAGAGAGAGCTACAGTGAAGGAGTCCCGAGACAGCGCAGAGCTAGCAGGCTGCAGCAGTGTGATAGGCACATGAGTGTTGCACCAATGCAGGATGGCATAGAGAGGTGTGCAACGGTGCGAGATGCAGGGAGTTGTTGTAGCAGCGCAGAGGTCAGAGAGGGAGCACTTATCAGCGGCAGAGGGAGCTTCAGCACTGGTGGGTGTCTCTAGCCCAACAGGGAGGTCAGTTGGGAGATCAGTTACTTACTTCTCAGTAACTCAGTTGCAGTGCAGTAGTGGGCAGCACGGTGCAACATGATGAGAGGAGGTGCAGTGCGGATGCAGTGCTGGGAGAAAGGACCAGTAACAACACGGATGCAGAGGGAGCTGTTGTACATATGCAGCAGTGGCAGTAGCAGAACCATGGGCAGGAGTACAGGAGGCAACAGTGCAGAGGATGTTGGGTAGGAAGGCCTAGCATCAGCACAGGTACCGATGTCGAATGATCAGAGTAATACTCAGTGAGGAGTATTGCTAGAGCACAGTCTTCGCTAAGAGGGAGTGTTAATTTGGGGTAGCATCGAATGTGCTCCAACCACAAAATTTGGTGGAGAGGTTGGGGCACATGAGATCTCCAATACCTAGAAAGGGTTTGGGCAGATTCTAAATAGATCAGGAGATATTAAAATAATTAATATTTTTAATGGAGTCCCTGAGTCTAAATTAGGGAAAATAAAATATTAATGTGTATTAATATGAATCTGTGTTAGAAGGGTCCAAAAGACATGGATCAAGCCAGATCTAATCTTAGCCGTTGATTACGGACTTAATTTCGCCCGTTGATATGTCAACAAGAAAAGTATAAGAGGAGGGTTGAGTGTCACTTGGAGAACACACCAAAGTGATCAATCATTTTATTCTCTAGAGCGGGGTTTGCTAAGAGAGATAGAATCAGTGATCGGGAGAGCAACTGAGGGGCATTGAGTACAGTGAAACAAAGAAGGCAAAGATTGTGCCGGGAGAGCAACACAACAACCAAGGAGAGTGACGCAAAGCCAGCAAGGGCTCACGCAGAGGCAACCAAGTGCTACGCAGAGCACCAGAGAGGCCAGTGTGTTTGACGTAGAGGCCCAGAAAGCTGACGCAGGGCCTCTTGGGGTTGACGCAGGCCAAGAAAGGCTGATGCAGGGCCAGCGTGAGACAGAGGGGCTGATGCAGTCCAGATTGGGCGGACGTTGGGGTTGCAGAGCAGTTTTGTGTTGAGGAGCTGCTGGAAGGATTTTCCGGGGTTTTAGCTAGGAGATTTCTCTCAAACTGTGAGGTATAGCTGCTAAGGAAATTCTCTGTTGGGTAGGCTAGTTTCGGCACCCAAATTGTACTCTGATATTGCTTAATAAGAAAACCCTCAGATAGCTACACTGATTTTCCCGCATTGGGTTTTTCCGGGGACATTGGTCCGAAAATAATGGTGTCATGTGGTGTGTTTGTTCTTGTTTCTTTTAGTTGCTGATCTGTAATATGTTGAGCATGCGCTAATGTTTATTTTCAGTATTTACATTGTAAATAACTTGTTGAGGAAGATAACAAGTAGGTAGGAATAAATCAGATAAAGTGCATGGAGGGTTTCTAACTAAGTAAAATTAGAAACTTCAACATAAGGGAGGGTGGGTCACCTTATGATCGCTCGTCGCTCCAAGAACTATCCCAAGCCCCCTGGAGCTCCTAGAGCTCACTATCCATCTCATTCAAGACCCTCATAAGAGGGTCTCTCCACGACTCCAAGTCGTTAATTGAAGGTTAAGAATTTGACCTTCCGGAGGGGGCTTCGTAAGAATATCGGCGACCTGCTCATCGATCCCAATATGATGGAGCCTTATTGCTCCCTGTTGTACCATATCCCAGATAAAGTGGTCCCTGATATCAGTGTGCTTGGAGCGATCATGAAACACGAGATTCTCAGAAAGATGAATCCCACTCTGGCTGTCACAGAAGATCATGGTGGTATACAACACATGTCTGAACAACTCACTAAAGAGCTTCCTTAACCAAATAACTTCACAAGAGGCCAAACTAGCAGCAATGTATTCAACCTCAACGGAGCTTAAAGCAATCGAATTCTGCTTCCTGCTCATCCATGATATTGAAGCAGAACCTAGAGAGAAGCAACATCCTGATGTGCTTTTGCGATCCACCACACTGCCAGCCCAGTCTACATCAGAGTAACCATGGAGCTTCACATTCCCGACAGTGTATCTCAGTCCATAAGTGATTGTGCCCTGGAGATATCTCAAGAGATTCTTGGCAACAATCCAATGTATATGATGAGGCTCGACCATAAACTGACTCAATGTGTTCATTGCAAAACATATGTCCGGACGGGAGTTCACCAAGAACATCAGGGCCCCTACGAGTTGACGATACTCAGAAGGATTTCCCAAATCGGGCCCGACAGCACTTCCGCATAACTTCTTGAAGTTAAGTTCCATTGGAGTAGTCACGGACTTGCAGTTCACCATCCCAAATCTTTCAAGTAGCTTCAAAACATATTTTCCTTGAGAAAGGAAAATCTCCCCTGGCTTTTGCCAGATCTCCAACCCTAGGAAGTAATGCATCAGTCATAGGTCCTTCATATCAAATTCGGAAGCCAACTCTCTCTTACATTGATGAATAAGAAGGTCTTCACCGGTTAGAAAGAGATCGTCCACATAGAGTACCAAGGAGAGAGGTCTATCATTCTCAACCTTAAAGTAAAGGTTCAGATCAACTTCACTTCTTGTAAATCCCAGCTTCATCAGATAGCTATCAATCCTCTCATACCAAATCCGGGGTGCTTGCTTCAACCCATAGAGGGCTTTCTTCAACTTGCATACATGTGTCTGGCGATCTTGAACTTCAAGCCCCTCAGGTTGTTCCACATAGACTTCCTCCGTAAGTGAACCATGCAAGAAGGCAGTCTTGACATCCATCTGGTGTAGATTCCATCCTTACGAGGCAGCAAGGGCTACAGTGTAGCGAGCAATGGGTGCAAATATCTCATCATAATCTACACCTTCCTTTTGAGAGAAGCCTCAAGCAACAAATCTAGCCTTGAAATTCTCAGCACTTCCATCGGCACCATGCTTGATCTTGTAGAGCCATATAGAGGTGACAACAAATTTGTCCTGGGGTCTAGGGACCACATCCTAGAAATCATTCTTCATAATTCACTCGTACTCTTTGTTCATAGCATCCTTCCATACTTGTTGCTTCACAACTTCTTCGAATGAGCAAGGTTTAGATTGAATGATGGTGCTTATAGCAGTTAAGTACCCTTGGTACCTATGAAGATTCTTGCTTTCACGAAATGTCCCCCCTCGGTGCAACATGTCTATTGACATCTTCAAGAGTTTCCCTTAGCCATGAGGGTCTCCTTTTGGAGGAGGAGGGCTCATGAGGAGGGGGATCAATGGGATCCATCGATTCTGCAACATCGGGCATCAGCTCATCTTGCGAATCTCCCTGATTTCTTGCATCTACTTCTTTGTCCTTCCTTGGAATAGGAAGTTTGCTAATCTTCCTTACGGCAGAATCCTCATCGAAGGTGACATCATGACTCAACTCTACTTCTCTAGGCACATAGATTCTATATGCCTTAGAAGTTTCATTATAGCCCACAAAAGTTCCTTTCTTCCCAGATGCCTCCAATTTAATTCTCTTTTCTTTCGGCACATGAAAGTATACAGGACTACCAAAAATTCTAAAATGAGAAACATCAGGTTTCTTACTGGTGAATTTTTTTTTGGGAGTTTTGGAGTCCAATGCTTGATGAGGGCATCGATTTTGAACATACACAACAGCGTTGGCAACTTCTCCCCATAGGAACTTTGGAAGTCCTTGATCATGAAGCATGGCACGAGTGGCTTCTATAATGGAACGATTCTTCCTTTCAACAACACCATTTTGCTCAAGAGTATATGCAGTAGTAGTCTCCCTCTTAATGCCAGCTTCCCTGCAATAGTCATTGAATTCATTTGACTCATATTCGGTTCCATTATCGGTCCTCAATATCTTGATTTTCTTCCCTGTTTGATTTTCCACCAAGGCTTTGAAGGCGCGAAACCATGAGAATATTTCGTCTTTCTTCTTCAAGAAATATATCTAAGTTTTGCGAGAGAAGTCATCCAAAAAGACAACATAATATAAATATCCTCCTAATGATGTCACAGGCAACATACCAAATAGATCATAATGAACCAATTGCAAAATGTCTGTGGTCTTGCTATCATGTGAGGGGAATGGTCCCTTTGTATGTTTTCCCTCTGCACATCCTTGACATACACCTTCAAGCTCTATTTTGAATTCAGGCATACTTGTAACCATCTTCCTTGCATCGGATAGAGCCTTATAGTGAAGATGAGCAAACCTCCGGTGCCATAGCTCGGATTGAAGAGATGTGTCTCAAGACATGGCTCCCAGTGGACTTCCTCCAACTTGATATAAACTGTCAACCTTGAATCCAAAAGTAAATGCTTCTTTGAAATCTCTTTTCCACACGTGTACCTTTCCATCGATGAATGCCACCTTGAATCCTTTGTCTTCCATCGCTGAGATAGACACTAGATTCTTCTTTAGATCAGGTACATATAGTACTTCTTGAAGATGAACAACGTTACCTTGATTCAATTGAAGGGTAACATTCCCAACTCCCTTCACGAGATAGGTGGCATTGTCTCCAAGGATAATTTCCAAATTTATAGCCTTCTCTATCAGATTTGAAAGTGCTTCGTTGTACTTGGTGAAGTGTCTTGAGGCACCACTATCAATCAACCAATTTCCCAAAGTATCCGAAGGAGAGGCAGTAGAGAGGGCAGATATAAGATAAAATTCCTTGTTGCTTAAAATTTACAACATTAGACTCATCATACCTGGAGTTCCTTGTTTTTTTAGAAGCTCGACCATTTCCAAGTTGAGTAGCGGAAGCATTCCTTTTCCCTTTGTTGTTGAACCTGCCATTCCTTTGATTGTTGTTGTTGCCCCTGGAATGATTGTGATCATTAACATGAGATGCGTCCCTTCTATTTGGACACTCCCTGGCATAGTGACCAAACTTGTTGCAAAAGAAGCATCTTCCCTTCCTTCCATTTTTGAATCCCGTTCTTCATTGACTTTGCTTCTTTGAACCTACATTGTTCTTCCTCTTGGCATGAGCGAAGAATGCGGTAGGATTATTCCTATTTGAAGGCATCTCCAATTCCATCATCCTTGTTTCTTTTTGAGAACATCTAGTCAACAATTCTTCAAAACTTGGATTTCTATCGTTATTAAAAATAGTAGTGTTGAACACATGCCATTCGGAAGGAAGACTTCCAAGGGCAATGAGAGTGAGCTCCCTTTCAACAATAGCTTCACCAGTTGAAAGAAGATCATTTTTGATCTCTATAATCCTCATGAAGTAGGATTGAATATCCTCACCTTTTCCCTTCTTTATATCCTTCAACTTGTTCTTGAGGAAAAGAATTTGATTTGCATTGCTAGATTTGAACATGCCAACACAACCTGTCATATATCTCCTTTGATGTATTCAAATCGGAGATGTAAGCAACCAAGTGTGAAAATTCTATCACGACAACAACTGATTTACTTTTCCTACTTATTTCACCATAAGTCATTCATGAAATTACTTCAATAAACATTAAAATAAATACTGCTACAGATATCACACCGTAATGCAGACACAAACATATGCACAAGAATCAACACATTGACATAGTTATTTTGGACTATGTCCCCGGAAAAACCCAATGTGGGAAAACCAGAGCAGCAAGGGAGGATTTTATTATTTAGTAATTTTCTGGTACAACAGGGTGTCAAACTAGCTTACCCACAGATAGACAAATTTTCCAGCACTTCTTCTGAACTCAGCGTCAGCCCTTCTAACCTCTGCTTGACCTGAGACCCTTTGCGTCAGCTTGTTGAGACTCTGCGCAACCTCTCTGGCCTTCTGCGTTACTCCTGCAGCCTCTGCGTGGATGACGTAGGCCCTGTTGGCTCTGCGCAATCTCTGCTGCCTTTGTGTGGCTCCCTCTAGCCCTGCGTCTACCTTTTCTACATCTGTGCTGATCTCCCGTCTCTCTGTTCTGTACTTGCTGCCTCCTGACTGCTCTCCAGACCACTGGTTCAATTTCTCAGCTAACCCCGCTCCAGAAATTGAACTGACTGGTCTCTCTCAATTCATTCTCTAAGTGACCCTCAAGCCTCCTCTTATACTTTTCTCGTTGACAAATCAACGGCCAAGGTTAAGTCCCTAATCAATGGCTAAGATTAGATCTGGCTTGATCCATGACTTTTGGACCATTCTAACACAATTTTATATTAATACACATTACTATTTTCTTTTCCCTAAGTTTAGACTTAGGGACTCCATTAAAAATATTAATTATTTTAATATCTCCCAAACTGTTTAGAATCTGCCCAAACCCTTTCTAGGTATTGAAGATCTCATATGCGTTAGCCTCTCCACCAATTTTTGTGGCTCGAGCACATCCGATACTACCCCAAATCAACACTCCCTCTTTGTGAGGATTGTGCTCTAGTAATACTCTTTACTGAGTATCACTTTGATCAGCAGGCATCGGTCCCTGTGCTGATGCTAAGCCTCCCTGCCCAACATCCTCTGCACTGCTGCATCCTGTACTACTGCCCATGACTTTGCTACTGCCACTGTTGCATCTGTATGACAACTCCCTCTGCATCCGTGCTGCTGCTGGTCCTTTCTCCCAACACTGCATCCGCACTGCAACTCCCTTTGCATCTGTGCTGCTGCTTGTCCTTTCTCCCAACATTGCGTCTGCACTGCAACTCCCTCTTCATTTGCGCTGCTTAACACACTCATTTCTACTTTTGGAAGGGGTTCTTTACCATCCCCATCTTTTCCCTAAAGTAGTTAAATTTTGACTTTCCAAGGGCCTTGGTGAGGATATCTGCCACTTGTTCTCTTGTAGGAGTGTAGCTCAACTGTACAACTCCTTGTTGGACACAGTCTCTGACAAAGTGACACCGGATATCAATATGCTTCAACCTATCATGAAACACTGGATTCTCAGAGAGTTTGATTCAACTCTGATTATCACACATGATCTTGGTCGCCTCCATATTTCTTCTGAATAGGTTCACCAACAGTTTTCTAAGCCATATGGCCTCACACAAAGTTGTGCTTGCTGCCATATATTTTGCCTCAAATGAGCTCAGAGCCACGGACTTCTGTTTCCTACTGCACTAGGAGGTCATTCCTGATCCAATGTTGAAACAGTACCTAGAGGTACTTTTTTGATCCACTGAACTTCCTACCCAATCTGCATCAGTAAATCCACTCAACCTGATATCCTTCCCCTTGGTGTATAAGAGCCCATAATACTTGTTCCCTGTAAATACCTGAGAACGTGTTTGGCTGCTGCCGAGTGTGCCCTCTTTGGTTCCACGATGAACTGACTGAGGGTGTTGACAGTGTAGCAAATATCTGGCCTGGTATTGACCAGATACATCAAGGACCCTATGAGCCGCCGATATAGGGTGGGATCGACATCCTTGTCTTCTGATGCATCAATCTTCTTCCAGTTGGTGATCATTGGCGTAGCCATAGGTCTACAGTCTCCCATCCCGAACCTTTTCAAGATTTCTGTAGCATACCTCCCTTGCCCAAGGAAGATTTCTCCTTTTTGCTGCCAAACTTCCAACCCTAAGAAGTAGTGCATTTGTCCCAGATCCTTCATATCGAACTCTGTGGCTAGGTTCTTCTTGCAGTCCTTAATGAGTCTAGATGATCCTATCAAGAAGAGATCATCCACATATAATACTAAGATAAGCGGCCCATTCTCTACGACCAGATAGTAGAGATTCAGATTCGTGTCACGCTTGACAAACCCCATCTTTTGCAAGTAGCCATCTATTCGACCATACCACGCTCTTGGTGCCTGCTTCAGCCCATACAAGGCTTTCTTCAGTCTGCATACATGAGACCTTCTCATGAGTTTCAAAGCCCTCTGGTTGTTCAATGTATACCTCTTCTTCTATTACCCTGTTCAGAAATGCCGTCTTGACATCCATCTGATGGATCTCCTATCCCATCTGGGCTGCAAGAGATATCACGGTCATAATAGATGTATACCCGGCTACCGGGGCGAAGGTTTCCTCATAGTCGATCCCTTCCTTTTGAGCATACCCCTTTGCCACAAACCTAGCCTTGGATTTCTCAACACTGCCGTCCGTAGCATATTTGATCTTGTAGATCCATCTTGAACCTACCACAGATCTGTCTTGAGGCCTTGACACCACCTCCCAGACATCGTTCACCATTATGGAGTTATACTCCTCTACCATCGCATCTAGCCAGACCTGATGCTGAGCTGCCTCCTTGAAACTTGCAGGCTCTCCATCCTGAGGTACTAACGCCTGATATCTGTCTGGCTATTTTCGCTCCCTCTTACTGTTCCTTGGCTCACCGATGAATTTCTCTGCATCACGCAGAATCTGACGAAGTTCCCTGCTAGTTCTTCCTCTTCCAGCAGGTGCTTCTGTTCACTCCTCCTCATCATGAGAATCTTCCTGACCTGAGGAAGAATTCTTCACTTCTGTTGGTTGAAGAGGCATGACCAACGAATCCTCTTTTGACTGCTCCTCGGAAAGCATTTCGCGAGATCTTCTTAAAGCTCTGTCCTCCATGAACTTTACATTTCATCGTACTACTACCTTCCTGCTCCCTGGAAGATAGATTCTGTATGCCTTAGCGTTCTCACTATACCCCACCAGATATCCCTTTTCTGCAGTCTGATCCAGCTTCTTCCTCTTTTCCTCGAGTATGCAGCAATATGCTAGACTCCCAAATATCTTGAAATGACTGACTTCAAGTGTCTTCCCAGTGAAGACTTTCTCTGGAGTAATCTTGCCCAATGCCCGATGAGGAGTCCTATTCTGAACGTAGACAACTGTGTTGCATGCTTCCGCCCACAGGAATTTTGGCATATCTTGATCATACAGCATGGTCCTAGTTGCTTCTACAATAGTCCTTGTTGACCACTACGTGTCAACTACCCATAGCAGTACACCCCCTTTTTTCGCAAAAGGGATAGCGCTTGATCGACGTGTCCGTGCCATTCGACTATCATCATCAGCCCGATCATGCTATGTTGTAAACCCAGTCTGCATGTGTAAATTGTAAATAATCTTAGCAAATCCGAGTCATGTATGAAAATTGCCTAGGCAAACCTAATTTTCTAGTGATAATCTACATTCCGTAAGGTTTTTTGTCTCACCGATCCATGATCGGCAGAGTTTTCCTTCAGCCTAACCCCAAAGCCAGAATGGATTTTGTCATTAGAATCTTAGGGGAATCCTAGTGTGCTTCGAGTCTATGTAAAAGTAATTTGGAAATAATCCTAATTATTTGGTTAGGTTATTACAAATTGCTTGATCTGCTAGATTTATATTTGTATCGCAAAGTTGGGTGGTCTATGAGGGTCTATGTCAAATTGGGTTTCCCCCCTTGAGATGTAAAATTGTAAAAGTCATGATGTAAAGTGTCTTGAGGGTTAGAAACTGTTTTATCTCCTCATAAGTCCTAGGTCCTAGGTGATTTTTCCAAAAGGCTAAGTTCGAGGGTCCAATAAAAATAAAAAATAATGAAAAGATATAATAAAAAATTTAAAAAATTTAAAAATAAATAAAAAAATTTGAAAATAAAATAAAATAATAAAATAATAAAATAATAAAAAGTCAAAGTTTTGAGGAAATAAATGCAAGATTTTAATTTTTTAATATATTAAAATGCATTTAAAATTTCGACGGATGTGATTAAAAGGGATTTTGATCCTCATCGACGGTTGAGATCACTTTGACATGGATCATTCGAACTAAGCCGTTGGGAAATTTTTCTTTAAATAGGTTGTCAGGGGTCATTTGAGATCATTCGATCTTAGAGTCGTGTGCTAAAGAATGCTCTCTTGTAGTCATTTTTTTTGTGCAATAAAGAAAGACTTTGGGGCTGAAATCTTGTTGGTGTTACTCTTCTAGAAATGCTGTAAGATGTTTTATTTTTCTGCATAAAGTTATTTTCATCCATTGATGATAGCTTGATAAAGAGTGATTTTAAACACAGGTATCTTGTTTAGTTGCTAGGGTTTGAATGGTAGTTAAATTTCTGAATGATGCCAGGTATCTCCATTACATTTGGATTTTAGTATCGTTTTCTCCTTTTTCGTTAATGGTTGAATTAAGCTGTGCAAGAATTCCTTTTTTTGAGATTACCGGGCGTTCGGGGAAGTTTTCGGCTGAACCAGCCAACTCCCGGATTGCTTTTTTTGAAGAGCCCAGCCAGTTTTGATCCCGGGCTTATCATTAGAATTTCTGTTGTGGATGCATGAAGGGTTTTCTGAAGCACCTCATATTAAATTTAAAATTTCAAAAATATATCTGTGGCATACTGACAAATTTGGCTATTTAGAGCCTTTAAACTGTGAATATTATAATTATTTCGCTGCTTTTAGGGTTTTTTTAGTTTTGTTTCCGGTACATTTTATTTCTGGGTGTTCGGTTTTTGTTAGTGCAGGTCGAAAGAAAACATTTTGTCCGAAGCCAGATCTAGGCCCTGGAGGGTAAGATCTAGCCTCAGGATCAGCTATCGCAGTAGTATTTATTTCGGGCTTGGAGAAATTTTTGTGGGGTTTTCATCCAGCAGATCTAAAGCAAAAGGATCTGAATTTTTTTCTCGCTTTTTTTGGAGAATTTTGTCATCTGTCTGCTGCTGCCTGGGGTTTCATTTTCATTTTAGTTGCAGAGAACTTTTGAAATTTTTTTTTAGGGCCTGCAGCTTTTCGCTGCTGCCATACATCTGTTCTTTCTCTTCACGTGAGTTCTTTATTTGTGTTTCCTGTTTCTTTCAGCTCTCCCATCAAACTCTCTGCCTCATGCAGCAAGTTCCTACCTCTTCTTTCTCCGCTATCCCCGCAGCCATCTGCGTGCATCCACGCTGCTAGAAATCCGCGATTTTCCTCATTCACACTGCCATCTTACGTTGCTTCACCAGCACGCTGCAACCCCATTTCACCTTTTCGCTATCTCCTTTTCATAAATCCGCAGTCCTTCGTTCTCTGCTTGCTGCCCTCCCATCAAACCATCTCTAGATCTGCATGCATATCCCTCAGCCAGCATCTGCTCCCCTCCAGCTCCACGCAGTCATTGTTGCTCCTCATCAACTTGCGGATTCCTGCGTTCATTTTCCTCAACCCTTTCACACTGCTCCAGATCTGCCCTCACACGTCCATACCTCGCTGCTGTCCTTCATTAATCCGCAGCACCATACCGTACCCTCTTCCCGTCGTTTCTCTCTCAGCTCTTCATCGAACCAAGCTCGCTTCTACTCAACGCTGCCATCTCCAGCTCTTTTGCTGCCAAACCCTTCTAGCGTGCTACCCGTTCTCTCCCTACTGCTCGACGAGCAACCGCCGTTCAACGCTTTCCATCATCCCAATCTGCAAAACGAATTTTCCATCTTCTTCCATTAGCTCTTCTCCTCCCTTCCATACTTGACAGCTCTCTCCATCGATGCCATCGCAGTTCCATTGATCTTCCTACCGCTGCAAACCCTCCTTTGCGTGAGCTCTGTTAAGCTTCTCTCATTTTTTTTTCTCCCATAGACCTACATACGATCATCAAAATTTCGACCTGCATTTGATTTATATGCGTTTAAGTTTCATTTTATTTAGTTCATTGCTAGAATTAGGATAGGTTCCGTTTTTTTTGTTGTTTACTTTAAGTTTGTATATATTTTTAAAATAGGCGTTTGTATAATTTTTTTTTTATAGTTTAGCTTAGGGATTAATATAATTAGTTTTTAGAATTAGATTTTTTAATACTTTTTTTTTTTAGTTTTTAGATTTCATTTTAATTGTATATATTTATTATTTATTTTAAGTTTTCGTTTTCATTTAGTTTAGAGTTAGACATTTTTTTTTAGTTTTAGTTTAGTTTTATTTAAAAAATAACTCATATATATATATATATATATATATATATATATTATATTATATATATCATAAAAGGTTTAGGTTTTAATGTTTTGGTTTCAATTTTTTATTAATTTTTTTGTTTTGATTTTAGATTTATTTAAGTTTAGTTTAATTTTGTTTAAATTTTGATTTTAAAAATAATATAAAAAAAATAAATCCCAAAAGCATAAAAAGTTAATCCTTAGGCTTTTATTTAGAATTTTGTTTTATAGTTTAGATTTTTTATTTTCATTTAGATTTAAATTTTATTTATTTAGATTTTAGTTTTGTTTTATTTTAAACTTAGAATTTTATAAAAATATATTAAAATTAATTTTTTTTGAAAACATTAACTAAAAATTGAAAATTCATTTCAGTGTCTTTTGTGGTATTTATGTTCCACTTTTCTATAGTTAAATGCGCTTAAATGTTTATTTAAAGATTAGCTATTGAAAAGTGGTGAATCATTTTGTGAGCTGGTTAGCATTTAAAATTTCATGGTTTCTTGAATGTATTTGATCTTTTGAAATTTATTTGCTAGAACATTGCGCATCTATTGAATATTTTGCATCCGGTGAAATTAATCATTGCTTGGATTATATAATGCTTGTGACATGTTTGATATTTTGTAAATATTTTCAAGCAATCATTAAATTACTTCATAAGCAGCAGCAGCTAATTAATTACTTGATTTTCATTAACTCCATAAGGCACTGGTCTTAAGCATTTAAAGAAATATATATTATATATATATATATATATATATATATATATATATCATAAAAGGTTTAAGTTTTAATGTTTTGGTTTCATTCTTTTTTTTTTTTTTTGTTTTGATTTTAGATTTTTTAGTTTAGTTTTAATTTTGTTTAATTTTGATTTTAAAAATAATTAAAAAAATAAAAAAAAATAAAAATCTCAAAAGTAGAAAAAGTTAATCCTTAGGGTTTTATTTAGAATTTGTTTTTAGTTTAGAATTTTTGATTTTCATAGATTTAAATTTTATTATTTAGATTTTAGTTTGTTTTTTTTTTTAAACTTACAATTTTATAAAAATATAAAAAATATAAAAAAATTAATTTTTTTTGAAAAGATTAACTAAAAATTGAAAATTCATTTTGGTGTCTTTTGTGGTATTTATGTTCCACTTCTCTATAGTTAAATGCACTTAAATGTTTATTTAAAGATTAGCGATTGAAAAGTGGTGAACCATTTTGTGAGCTGGTTAGTATTTAAAATTTCATGGTTTCTTGAAAGTATTTGATCTTTTGAAATTTATTTGCTAGAACATTGGGCATCTATTGAATATTTTGCATCTGGTGAAATTAATCATTGCTTGGATTATATAATGCTTGTGACATGTTTGATATTTTGTAAATATTTTCAAGCAATCATTAAATTACTTCATAAGCAGCAACAACTAATTAATTACTTGGTTTCCATTAACTCCATAAGGCACTGGTCTTAAGCATTTAAAGATCTAATCAAATTCTAAAATCGATCAAGTGCTTGTTTCCCCCTGCTGTGTCTTCCAACCCAACTGGTTCCTAGTTGGTTTTCCTTTTTTCCCATAGGGTCTACCCCCCTTAGCCTGCTATTGGGAGACGGCTTAAACGGAGAAATCGGGGATCAGGGTGACAGCCCTCGGTCTGAGCGATGTCGCACTGCCTAGACAATTTATGCAACAACATTTTTTGGCGCCGTTGTCGGGGATAGAGTTTTTCTGTCCCTAGCGTTTCAACAACATTTCATTCTCTTTCTTCTCTCTCATATGGAATCTGGAATCTTTTCATTTGAACTGGCAGGGTCAACATTTTTTGGCATCATCTCATCTTTTCCGCCATTCATTAGCCTGTCAAACGACCAACATTCTTTGGTGTCATTTGATCTTTTTGTCATCTTATCTTTCGTCATATCGTTTAATCGTATCTTTAGCACCTAATCTTCAGTTCGTTTCTTGTTTGGGTGACGACTCCATTTCTTTTCATTTATTTTTCGCAGACAAGAAGCCTCCCTCTTTTTTTTTCCGAAGAAGAAAATTCATAATTTCTATTGATGAGAAATTACATGCTGTTGATGCCCATAGGCATATGTTGTATTGTGGCTGGTCGCTACTGTTCAAAATGCAAAAAAATACATAAGGTTCCCATAGGGATACTGAGTAAGGTTCTGAGTCCATCATAAAAGTGCGTAGTTGCTATACATGAGTTCATTATTGTAATATACTGCGATTATATACAAATATAAACAAAATATTTTGTTCTTCAAAATTGCTGATATTGAGGCCATTGCCTCACTGAAGTGGTCCATCTATATATGGTCTGTGATAATATCTGTACGTCCCTATAGGAGAAAATTCCTCGATCATCCAATCGCCTAGAGGACGATCCGCCGCTTCTTTCGAGGGCCGGTCAGCAATTGAATTTCTTTCCCTGTAGATATGAGAAACAGTTATCTGGTCAAAAAAAGTTTTGAAAAAAACAATTTCTTCCAAGATATGTTTCAAAGAATATGCATGACAATTGGACTTGTTGTTAAACCAATCAGCCACAGTCTTTGAATCACCAAATATTTGAATTTGTTGGCAGTTTTTGGTCATGGCAAAATATATAAGATGACGCAGAGTTATCAGTTCTGCATGGTTGTTTGTTCTGGAACCAAGTCCTAAGCAAATCTGGAAGTAATGTGTGTCAGATAGATGAAGGAGGATGCCACCACCGCATCCTTGTCGTTGGGCCGCCCCATCAAAATATGCCCATGACACATCTCTGTTTATTTGCTCTGGGGTGATGCGCTTGGGCTGTGTTTGATTGATCACATCCGGTATCTCTGCATATGCTGCACAGATGATGGGGGGGAGGAGGTTCCAATTAACAGTACTGTTCTAAAAAATGATCTCATTCCTTCGGATCCAAATATACCAGGCAACCAAAAGGGGGAGATTCGGGGCTTTTCTGCCGCCACTGAGTTCCACCACAGATCCCACGCCGATTGTATATCCACCCCCTGCCAGTCCGCATTAATGTTAAGAGCCTGAATGACCTGTGCCCAAATATCTCTAGTGGTCGAACAGGTAAGGAATAAATGGAGGGTTGATTCTTCCGCTTGCCTACAAAAAACACACCAAGTTGGGCCTGCGAAGGCTCTTTTCATAAGATTTGATCCAATGGGGATTTTGTTTGCCAGAATATTCCACATTAGTAGTCTGGTTCTTGGCTGGGCCTCCAGTCGCCAAACAGAGGACCACCAACTTTTGTGGCTGTCTAGATTTTTGGCTTCAATCAATTTGTGGTATCCCAGCTTCGGCGAGTATAGTCCCGTTTTGGATATGGCCCAGATGAGCTCATCCTCATCATCCCTTAATATAATATAGGACTCGATTAAGGCCTGTATGTATGACTTCCATTCTTCGTTCCACTCATATGTCAAGTTCCATTGTCGATCAATTAACCAGGCTTGTGAGTAAATTGTAGAGTGCTACTGATCTCCAATCTGAGAAAGAAATTTTATGCCTCTGTTGTTTAAATGGAGAACCAGCCCTTCTGGTAGATTGTGGGCATTCCCAGAACCTGGCCATCGATCAATACCAATGCGGACAGATGAGCCATTTCCGATGCGCCATAAGAGGCTATCTCTGATAAGAGGCATGGCATTCAGAGTGGCCTTCCAAATCGCAGAGATACCCTGTCTGTTCCAATTTGGCCAACGAATCCAATCTGTGATGGTCAATGGCCAAATATACTTGTGATGGATGACTTCCACCCAGAGACTATTCTGTTTTAATAATAGCCATCCCTGTTTGGCTGCCAAATCCTGTGCAAATTCCGAGAGTGATTTTAAGCCCCACCCGCGCCCCCCGCCCACTTTTTGGGAGTAGCGATCTTGGACCATTTAGCCCAGGCAAAGATCTTTCCTTTTTTGTTGCCATTCCAGAGGAATCTATTGCAAGTTTGTTGTATTCTGTGAAGAATTCCTCTGGGAATCCAGGAGAGAGACATCCAGTACACTGGGGTGGCTTCAAGAACTGATTTTATAAGCATAAGCCTGCCTGCTTTAGAAAGGAGCCTATGGTGCCAATAGTTGATCCTCTTTTCAATTTTAGTGATAAGCCAAGTCCAGTTCTTGATCTTGTATCCATCTGGTTTTAATCTGAAGCCCAGATATTTAATGCCTTCCAAAAGATTTGTTTCGTGGAAGGGGAATTTTTGGCTTGCAAGCTGAGTTTCCTGATTTGTACACCCCGAGAGGGATATAGAGGATTTCCCCCTGTTAATCTCCATGCCCGTAGCACTACAGAAAAGCTGCAGGATCTCATTGAGTGCGGTGGAGTCTCGAACACTCCCATTTATGAAAATAAGAATATCATCTACAAAAAGAAGATGAGTGAGAAAATAGTGCTCCATAATTTTGAGGCCACTGATAGTCCCACTCCTTTTGGCGGATGTGATGAGCCTGCTCAGACCTTCCATAACAAGCAGGAAGAGGAGTGGGGATAATGGACATCCTTGTCTGATTCCTCTGTCGATGTTGAAAGGTGCTAAGGCTGAGCCATTGATGAGAATAGCGAAGGAGACGTAAGAGATACATCCCATAATCCAGGCGATAAAAACAGGGGGGAAGCCCAAGTGAGTGAGGATCATCTTTAAGTAGAGCCAATTTACTTTGTCAAAGGCCTTTGCTAAATCAATCTTGAGGGATATACCTTTGAGGTTCTTGTGCTTGATGGAGTGTAGAGCTTCCTGGGCAGTGCCAATGGCCTCTTGTATGTGACGGTGGTGGAGGAAAGCAAATTGTTCTGAAGAGATGTTTGTAGATAGGATGGGCTTGATACGGTTAGCAATGATCTTGGATATGATTTTGTAGAGGCAGTTGCAGAGAGAAATAGGTTGGAAGTCATTATAGGATGATGGGGCATCCGATTTAGGGATCAGGGCAATGAAGGTGTGGTTCATAGGGGAATGAATGAGCTCGGTGATCCTGCTCTCTTCAATAACATCCAACAGGTCCTCCCCCAATAGTTCATAAAAGGCCAAATAGAACTCCACTGGCCACCCATCCGGACCTGGGCTCTTATCTTTTTTGAACCACTTTAGTGTTCCTTCCAATTCCTGCAATATGATCGGTTGTGTAAGGTCCTCGAAATCCTCCTGCTCAACAAATCTAGGAAAGTGGCCAGCCAGGTTGATGATATCTAGAAGATTTATGGCTGCCAGGGCAGTGAATTGCCTTTTGAAGTGTGATACACCCAATCTAGCGAGTTGCTGGTGAGTCGTTGCCCAACCATCTGGTTCACAAGGCAGATGCCAGATAGTGTTTGAGGCCTTTCTGCCATTTGCAAGGTTGTGGAAATATTTGGTATTGCAATCCCCCGCTTTAAGCCAAATGGCTCTGCTTTTTAACCTCCACAGTTTCTCCTTTTCTTGCAGTATCTTGATTTTTTGCTTTTCCAAGTTGTTCAATAGGGATTTTGATTCCTCTGATATGAAACCAATCCCCCTTTCATCCATGAATTGTGCAATCTGTGTCTCTGTGTCCAAGAGAAGCTAGTCATCTCTCAGTCGTTTCCTCTTTGCCCATGCCTCAGTCATTTTCTTAAGTCCATTGAGTCTGTCACAAAAATCTGCTACCTTTCTCTGTGCCCTCAGAGGGGCCTGTGATCTCCAGAAGTCCGAGACCATATTAATAAAGTCCGAGTCTTGTAAATATCCTGCAAAAACTTTGTAAGGGGCGCGGGGCTTTTTAATGGCTCCAGTGACTTGTAGAAGGATGGGTAGATGATCAGATAGACCATCCGAGCATACCCATTGTCAGTACAGGGGAAGTTTTTGAATTAGGTCTTCATGTACCAGGAATCTGTCTAATATCCTGCCCAATGATGCCTCCCCTGTTCTCCTGTTGTGCCAGGTGGGAATTTTCTTGTTCATAGGAAAATCGACAAGCATGTGAGAGTCTAATAACATGCTCATCTGTTCTGAGATGGGTTCGAGCTGAGCATGGTGTCCCCAGGTTTCCCCGACTCCCAGAGAGAAGTTAAAGTCATCCCAATATGGTGGATCTTGTGATGAGGTTGCTTTCCAAAAAATTGTGCCAGAAGGCCAGCCTGTTCTGATTCGGATTATATATATTGATAATTCGAATAGGTATCCCAAACTCTCCCATGAAAATGTCCATACCCAAAAATCCCCTTCCACCCCAAGAGTATAAGAGCTTGACCTTTCTAGGGTTGATGCCGATGGCGAGGCCGCCAGAGTGACCATATGCATCCATACCATGAAAAATCCAACCAGGAAGAAGTTCTTGAAGGGCCCTCACAACCATATCCGAGGTGCAGAGGGTCTCTTGAAGAAAGAGGATGTCACATCTGGATTCTTGAGTCAGTCTCTTAAGAGCCAATCTCTTTTTGGGGTTGGCTAATCCCCTGCAATTGAAGGAGAGCCAAATCATGGGGAACCGGTGGCCAAGGGCTCAATTGCTCTAAGTGCCCGTTCGATAGTGCATTGTCGCCCCAAGGTGACATCTGCAATAGCATATTGTATGGCCGAGTTGATCTTAGATGGGCAACCTCTTTTTGGTTTATGGTTAGAGGACCGTCCAGGTGAAGAACCAAGGCCCAGGAGTTTGGTTCAGACCCGAGGTCGGAGGTGGTAAGGGTGTGATCCAGAGCCAGTGGGGGAGGAAGAGGGGATGGGGAGGGCAGCATCCATCCTATGATAGGAGGGAGTGGTGGAGAAGGTGGGTGGTGGAGGGGCAATGGAGTAGTGAATAGAGGGAAACAGACCCAGATCAATAGATGACGGCTGTAAAGTGGAGTTCATAACAGAAAACATAACTTCTGATAAAATAGCAGAGGTCATGGGGAGAGATTCATTACCCGGAGAAGATGATGCATCCTCCGCTGTCTTGGACCGGGTGCGAGGTGGTGCAGGAGTCGATGTAGCCTTCCTTCTATTGTTTGTATTCTTTGTGCCTTCAGGTACCACATTCACAGGGGCCTCACTGTGAGTCACATCACCTTCTTCCTAATTGATGTCAGCTCTATTTTGTTCCATAGATGGTTGTTTTCTAGTACCTTTAGTTTTCGAAGTCACTCCTAAAAGTAGTGGATAGTCCTTGTACAAATGGCCGACTTTGTGACATCTTCGACATCGAAATGGGACTCCTTCATAATCCAGCAGCTGCTTGCGCGAAAAGTGTATGCGATGCAGGGTAATTTTCTCCTCCAGCCCAGCCCTAGTGTCGAGGTGAACAAGGATTCTAGCCATGGTCATAATTCCAGTCTGCTCATAGGATTTATCATGCTCGAGATAGGTGCCCAACGCATCTCCTATGCGCTTGAATACTTGGGGTGTCCAGTATTACATGGGCAAGCCCGGTAGTCGAACCCATATAGGCCCGACGCCTAATTGTTCTCACTCCGGGTCAAATAGTGGATCCCAATGCTTCATCAGAACTGGTGCCAACTCAATATGCCAGAATTGGGATAGAATCCATTGTGTGTATTCAGGTCGATGAAATTGTAAGGAAAACCATCCCCTCGCTAAGACTCTGATGGCTAGTAATTCCTTTAGCAAAGATCCCCAAATCTCCTGCGTCCATTGCTTTAATCTTGCGACAGAATATGTTCGACCGCGAACCCGACCGACCAGAACCTTGCGAGCAGTGTCCATAGCATCCGCCATTTGAACGTCCTCCCTGAAAGTTAGGTTGATATCGGAGTTTATGGCTCATAGGCACCTCCCTTTCTTCTGTTTTCCTGAGCGCTTGCCGATGGGGAAGTCCTTAAGGAGCTTGCAGCACGGGTCAGAGGTACTATGCTCAGTAGACTCAACCGAACGAGAAGGTAGGAGCAGGGAACTGAAGAATCCCGAGCAGATGGGGGAGTGGGGTTCAAACTGCAAGAACCGAGGTGAAAGGTGGGATGAGTGGGGCGCAGTGGGCCATGAGGGTTTACCGGCGCCAATGAAATGGATGATGGGTTCGAGGGTAGAATGGTAGGCGAGGGCATAGGTAGGGAGAGCTAAGCAGAGGTCGGGAGAGGTGAGTCGAATGATGGAGAAGTCTGTAGGCAGGATCCCAGAAGATGGAGCGTGGCTGGCAAGAGAGGCGGGCATACAAGAACCGGAAGGTCCGCCAAGTTGACATCCGGATGGTGCTTCTTCCCTGAGCGCGACGGGTGGGGCTGTATGCTGGAGGCAACTGTCGCTATAGCTGGTTCTTTTCCCCATGGATCCATGGCTGGTCGGTTATTGTATGCCCAAATATCTTGATCTGGCATGGGGTCCTCCTTGTAGTCCACGAGGTCCTCCACAACCATAGCAACCTGAAAAAATAGCAGATCCCAAACTGCCGACCAGGGGATCGACAACAAAGTTGGAAGGATAAAACAACACGAGAATGTTCAGCCGGGAAGGTAGAAAACCCTAGGGTATACCAGTAGCCAGGATACAGAGGGATAATAGTTGTTCGCTCGAAAGGACCGTGTAGTCAGAGACCCATGAACCATGGACCCGACCTGTTACCTTCCATGGGGAACAGGGATTGAATGGAGATAATCTAGGGTTAGGTTATCGCCATTGTCGTCGATCGCCAGTGCTCCGATCGACCACACACACACACACACACAGATATATATATATATATATCTATGTGTGTGTGTTTTATTAGGGAGATGGCATCAAGGAAGGCCTCTGTGAATATGTCTGGAACAAATACAACAATTCCATCATCTAAAGTTGTAGGTGGATATGCTTTGGAGACTGTCGAACATACCAGAAGTAAAGTCGACCAACTGGCCCATCAAGTGCACCAAAGATTATTTTTGAATGGATGAATCCACGAGAAATAAATAAAACAAATTTTACATGACGTGTTAAAGATGTTGAATCTGATGATAGTACACATCTCTATCGATACTATGGTATGATTTATTTAGGTGAACCATATGAGGTGATAGGCAGAGTACGAGACATATGTTGGTGCTGAATTCAAACACTGTTTATGTTCTTGCAAAATTGCCCAGGTCACATGAAAAGGTTAGATATCGTCTCTCAAAGAACAAGTATGACAAAGATGAAGAATCTACACCATTGTGTGAAGAAATTTCATCCAACATTTCAAATGACATTGTAAGTATGCTTATCTATATTTATGTGTAATGTATTATTGTAATGATCATTAAATTTTTAAAAAATGATTGATCATTGACATATTGTACTTTCTTTGATAAGATTTTGCTGAGAATCTTTCAATGATGCTGTAGGGTATCTATTATATGGAACCAAATATTATGCATGTAATCAACAATTTCCATATAGAGTTAGAACAAGAAAAGAGAATGAAGCAAAAATCAACAATCTAGAACACTGTAATGGTACATGTAGGGGATCAACAAAGAATCCATATAGTGGGTCAATCTAACAAAGGTAAACATGTTTCTTTCGAAGATGTGGCAGTTGTAGCTCAAGTTGAAGCTCAAAAATATGTTTACACTAGTGAGGAAGAGGTTAGAATTGTTGTTGAAAAGGAGAAAAGAAATAAAACACCGAAAAGAAAAATGCCCATGGATGTCGCTCTTCCACTTGATGATGAGGAGATTATATCTGTAGAAGAAGATATGTTAACTAGGAAGAAGAAGAAATCAAAATTTGGCGAATATGTTAAAATCATAAGCAACAACGAAAAACAAAGTGAAAGTTCTAAAGGCAACAAATCATAACACTAGGTGCTGATTTAGAGAACGACATTATGAAAACAAAACGAAATACCATTCCAAATCACTTGAGGAAGAATAAATTAATTAATGGTGGAAAATTATTTGAGCTTAATGTCACCCAATTCTATGGGTCAGATGAAGGACAATCTCAATATAAAATTAGAAAGGCACATCACCTACATGTCCATAATTTGAAAACATTGTTTAGGTACAATCTATATGCACATGTGGTGGCTTATGTGGTTCTTGTTGATCCAAATCAAGTTCCCAATAAGGAGGCATTTTATAGGACACGATGTTTTGACTACAGATATTATGTAATTTGAGGGAACCATTCAGCAGAGGCCAAAAGACAATTGATCGAGGAATATCCTAGAAACTATCTTTTTGAAACAGTGAAATGCATCATTTATGCTGGTTTAACATAAACAGAGGCAAAGTTATTGGTATGGGATCATAATGTAGATAATGAGTATAGAATGTGTATGACTTTCGTCCAAAGGGTCAGATTTATTCATAATGAATTTTTAGAAAAATGTGGTGGGGATAAGCATAATGTCAGTTTAAGCTTTCGAAAGGAATTTTGTATGGAAATAGGTTATCAAATTAGGATAGAATAAAATCAAAAGGTGGCAAAGTAAATTCAGAACTATTCAAAGGCATAGATAGAATTTTCTAGTTGGCATTTAGAACATGGGAGATATGGGAATTGATTGATGACATTTTCAAATTGTGGGAGAATATTTCCATAAAAAAGCAGAAGGATAAAAATTCTAAACACATAATATGTACCAACAATAAGACATGTCCTGAAATGAAGCAACTTTGAGATAATATGACTATCACACCTTGGAGAACAATGTAAAGTGTGAAAATGACAAACTAGTCAAATCAATATTATGTCGTGTGAAGTGAGGTGAATTGTCATTGGAGGAAATGTACTCAGAATTTCAAAGGTAATTTTGTTGAATTACTTTTACTTTTTTCTTGGATTATAATTTTCTTTTAAATATAACATATTGTTGTTGGTATTATTTGTTATACATATCACTATATTAACAATTTTTACTTTATTTATTCAGCCATAAGATTTATATGAAAATACAAGAACATATGGTTAAAATGTTGAATGAAGAGAGTTGGAATGATGTTGTACTCAACTACCCAGAATCAAGTTCAACATCAACATTTAAAGATTTTTATCTTGCATTCAAAAAGGTATGTTTATTTTTACATTCATTTTATTCATACAATTTTTTATTATATTAT
>APFE030167201.1:24345-42545 GCA_000404065.3 Pinus taeda | reverse complement strand
TAATGAAGTGAAATATATCTCACAAACTTTTAGGAGGAAAATATTTTCGCGAAATTTTTTTGGAGGGAAAATTTCATTTTCTAAGCTATATAATATTTTTAGGAGACTCTCCATTTGTATCATTGAACATCTTCTATTTGAAAGGGATGGATTGTTCTGATAGTGAAGTTTCGATTTATACAGCATCAACATCTTTATCGCGTAACAACTCTATTCATATGGATGATTATAGTGGGAATTCTTCCCCTATGAATAGAAAGTCAATTCTTCCACTTAGTACTGATCCTAAGGACTATGAGAGCAACACAGATGAAAGAGGAGATGGAGAATTTCAAATAAATAAAGATTCATAGATTCCACTTAGTCTGAATTCGAAGGACTATGAAAGCAATAGTGATGATGAGCTTGATGACAAATTTCAAAAGAATGGAGTCTCACGGTGTCCACTTAGTCCTGATTCTATGGACTATGAAAGCAGAAGTGATGAAAAGCAAGATGGTGAAGTTCAAAAGAATGGAGTGTCATGGTGTCCACTCAGTCCTAATTCTAAGGACTATGAGAGTAGCAGTGATGAAGAGCATGATAACGAATTTGAAAAGAATGGAGTGTCAAAGTGTCCACTTATTCCTAATTCTAAGGACTATGAGAGCAGCAGCAATGAAGTGCATGATGATGAATTTCAAAAGTATGGAGTGTCACAGTGTCCAGTTAGTCCTAATTCTAAGGACTATGAGAGCAGCTTTGATGAAGAGCGGGATGATGAATTTCAAAATTATGGAATGCCATGGTGTCTAGTTAGTCCTAATTCTAAGGACTATGAAAGCATATTTGATGAAGAGCGGGATGAAGAAATTCAAAATAATGGAGTGTCACGGTGTCCACTTAGTCCTAATTCTAATGACTATGAGAGCAACAATGATGAAGAGCGCGATGATGAATTTCAAAAGAATGGAGTGTCACAATGTCCTTTTAGTCCTGATTCTAAGGACTATGAGAGCAGCAGTGATGAAGGACATGTTGATGCACTTAGTCCTAATTCTAATGAGTATAAAGGTAGCAGTGATGAAAGACAAAATGATACACTTAGTCCTATTTCTATGGACCGTGAGACCAGCACTGAAAATGCACATGAGGAAGAATATCCAATAAACATCGAGTCAAAATTTCCATTGAGTCTGAATTCTATGGACTATGACAGTAGCACTGAAGAAAGGGAAGATGAAGAATATCCTCCAAGTCAGTATTTGAAAAGCACGCTTGATCATAGTGTGGATAACATTCCTCTTAATGATGATAAAATCCTTATACAAATGATGATCTAATGATGGAGATGTTGCCAAGAAATATTGTATCGAGGAGTAGGAGCAGACCTTTTCGTATCAATGCAAGATGTTCTAGTTATACAAGGGGTAGAGCAGAATACCTGATGAGAAGAAGTTCTATCAGCACACTCATTTCAAGTGAATGTTGCCAAAAAGATTGCTTGGAACATATGGATTTCAAATTTGCATTAGAGAGCACGAAGAGATATTTTTCAATGAATAAAAGCATGCAAAACTCATATTTAGTTGGGTGCATGCAATCTACATTGGCAGGTTATGATTATCATATTAAAACTTTATTTATCTGTTGAAAAGCTTTCAAAATGTTTCATTCGATTGGGAATTTTCGTCTCTCAAGAATTCAAGAAAATTTGGAAAAGGATCCCACATTTTATTATGAAGTACGTCATAAAAGACAGTTTGGGCCATTATCAAACACTGCAATGTCATGGATGAAAGATTTCTTTTCAAAGAATGGAGATTGTATGCCAAATAGAGAGACAATACATATTCTAGATAATTTTTTGAGACGCGAAATCTACAACTTATACAAAGAATATGCAGAAGGTGTTGAGGGACATGGCCGGTTTATTACATATCAATATTTTGTGAAGATATGGAAGAAAGAATTCAACAATGTTCGTATTCCTAAGAAGACAAGGATGGGGATTTGCAGTACGTGTGCTTCTCTTAAATCAAAAAGGGACAAATGTGAAGGGTCGGAAAGAGGTAGGCATTCATAACTTTAACTTTTAAGATTGTATATTCATCAAGTATGAAAACATATTTCTTAATGGCTTTCTTTTATGTTGTGTAGATTCAATTGTCAAAGAACTTTAAGAGCATCGCCAACAACAAACAAATGAATGGAAAAAGTTGTACAAGCATCAAAAGAAGTGTTATGATAATCCGAATAAATATTTGGGTTTGATAATTGATGGTATGGACCAGAAGAAAACACTTTTACCACATTTTGTTCGCACACCCAAAATTTTACAGGAGGAAAATTTTATTCAGTATTACTTGGTCAGTTGTATGGTCTTCAATGGGAAAATGTTGCCAAAGGTGTACTTCACAGCTCCAAATATTAATAATGATGCAAATGTGACCATAACTATAATTCATGATGTGCTTTCTCATTGGTCTGGTATTCTTCCTAAAGTTTTGTATCTATAATTGGACAACACTTGCCATGAAAACAAAAATCAGATTGTTTTTGGATATCTAAACATGCTTGTTGAATTGAGAATTTTTCAGAAGGTAAAGGTTGGTTTTCTTCTTGTTAGGCATACTCATGACCATATTGATCAGATGTTCAGTCGTTTTTCAGTGACATTGAGGAGGAAGGAAGCTGGGAGCTTGCCATCATTAATTGAATGTATTAAGAAATCATACATGCCAGAGCCTACTTTTGATGTGTTGGAAGAAACTGTTGACATGCGAAGGTTTATTATGGGATTATATGGTGAGGGGAAATGCATTGAACAACTTAATGTCATTAGCTTCCAACATCAATTTCGTATCAAAAAAATTGATGGGAAAACACTAATATGGGGCAAGAAGTATTCAACTACTACAGAATGGGCACCGTCATCAGGTTTGCAATTTTTGAAGTTCATTCCAGATCATCCAATATTTTCATCGAATATATTGTTATTAAAATCAGTTGGTGAAGTTCATAATGCACACAAACAAAATAGAGATATAAATTATTCTGATTGCCTAGAAGAAATTAAAAAATATATTAGATATACATATGAGTACTTTGACATTGTTGATTCAGTTTGGTGGGAGTCATTTTTCAATAATCAAAGTGATATCATTTCAACAAGAACAAATGAAGATATAACTTTGAAAATGTGTCGAATGCACTTGAGGAAATAAACATTGTTGAACAGGAACAATCTCAAGGTATCATTAATTCTTCACAGGCAGAGGAAAGAGAGATGTATATTGGTTCTAGAAGATCTCGTGCACAACGTGAAGCGATGGAAGACCTTTACAGGGGTTCAGTACAGGATATTAAGGAGGGTTGCATGATCGCAGTGCTAGCAGATGGAGATCTCAATGGCTATCCATTCTGGGTTGCTAAAGTTATAAAGGTCTTTACAGAAAATGAGGATGTTACAAGTGTTGAAGTACATTGGTACCACAAATACACACCCATTCAATGGTGTGTATAAGCCAGAGATGGTAGTTAACAAAAAAAATGGCGGAAAGAGAAGAAGAAAGGGTATGGATATAAATCGTCGCCGCACAGACATATTGAAATTGGAGGATGTTGACATACTTGTTTATGACTTCAATTTAACAAAGAGGGGAACTCTTCGCTTCAAAACGATAGAGATTCTGAAAGGTTGTTACTAGAAGGAACAATATTGAGATGGGAGTCTGCTTGAAACCAATCGTAGATATAGAAGAATTTTGAAACCTGAAATGATGGACATGCATGTGGACTCAGATGGGGCACTAGTTGATGAAAGAGAAGAATATGGAACATCTTCATCAATGTCCAGTCACTCATCTGAAGATGTGAATTTTGATGGCGTGCAAGAAAATATGATTGATTTTGAATAATTGTTTAAGATAGTTTATCTAACTGATGTATGCATCATCTCTTGAAATAAAATTTTTGATTTCCATATGGTGTTAAATGAGAAGTTACGAGTCATTTTTATGTTGTTAGATCATTTTACTAGCATTTTTTTTTAAATTTTGAAGATTGACCCTAAAAAAAAATCATCGTTCCAATATAATCACTTTTTCGTTTTCAAGCTATATTTTGCACGATTTTTTTTTTTCACTGCCATTTTTAAAACATGTTCGAAATTGTCCCTAAAAAAAAACCATCGTTCTAGTATACACACTTTTCGTTTTTAGCATTGTTTTTGATGTTTTTTTGGCGTTTTTTGGCCAGAGTTCCTGTTTCAAAGTTTACATTGTTTTCTAGGCAATGACCTGGGCTCTGGGCCTAAAAAGTGGCTCAAATCTCGAGGACATTGGCACAGAACTAGACAAAATGGTCCCTGGACGCTAGCTTGTAGGCCTGTGAGAGCGTCCAAAGGTCCCTGGACACTAGCATGCCCATATCATGAGAGCGTCTAGAGGTCAAGTGATAAAAAACTTCAGTGGGACCTAGGGGCAAGCTACCTAAAGTGTTGGCATGGTTCTTAGGAGTCCTGCAACTAATGTGGAAGTTCTGTATGTTATGTTTCCATCGATTCCATTTCCTTAAGGTCACATAGGAGGTTGAATCCAATCACAATAGACTCTTGTCACATGTTTACCCCGGTTGGTCAGTTACTTGGGTAGATGTGGAAGGAGGGTGTTACAGAGTGGTATCAGAGCATGGTTCACTCCTCAGACTTGATGGGTTGTGTGTTGGTCATGCATGCATGTCAGTTGCATGTGTGTCTCTTACACTTGCATTCCATGTGCTTGTTTCCTTTGCATGATGTTGATCATAGTTGTAGTGATGTCGTCATGTGGAAGTTGATGTTGTCATTGTGGAGTGCATCGCCATGAGTGTATGACTCGTTACATGTTGTTATATGCCACTTATATGTATCATTTTTCATGCTTGGTTACATTCGAGTATGTTTGGTTACATTCTTGTATGATTGGTTACATGTATCATTCTTGTAGGTTTGGTTACAAGTATTGTTCGCTTATGCTTGATTACATGCATTCATGTGTGTGTGTGGTTGATTATGAATTGCTTATGCATGTTGATGTTTGCATGTGGCCATGTGTACAATGGCGTAATGGTTGTTGTCATTCATGAGGTCATGGTTTGTGTAGTCAATATGGTCATGCATTGATGATTGGATTCTAGCTAGAATGATATTTATGTGTTGATGCACTTATTTGTATATGTCTATATGCTATTATGATTATATTATACATGTGTCATGCTGATTTGGATGATCTTGTAGATGAGGTATCCTCCCCAAATTATACTAAGTTATGTTGGTTTATTATTATTTGGTTTATCTGACATAGTATGCCTTGCAGGAAAGGGATCAAATGGCTAGCAAGATGGTAGACTACAAATACTGTCCCTATGAATCAGATGAGAAGCATGGTGGGCACTCTTTTGATTTGGCAGACACAATGAGAAGCTTGAAGGAAGAGATAAGGAGTTGTAAGGCAGACAATAATAGGATCATATATGCATAAGAGAAACAAGCAGAGGTTAATGCGATACTCCTTCAAAGTTTGTCAGAACTGCAGTGATAAGGGCCACTTCGAATGAGCCATAGACAAGAGGACAAAACTAATGGGGCATATGGTAATAGGTCTCATGGTAGACACATGTCAAATAGAGTTGACACGGTGAGAGATCGCAGGTTGTTGGACACTCCGGATAGGAGGGGTGATGAGTACAAGTACTATTCTAGTTTTGGTTTTGACATGCATCATGATTGTCACCGTTATCATCCTTACATGAGGAATGATAGGGGATAATTGCGAGATGAATTTAAGAAAGCAAAGCCACCTACTTTTGATGGAGATGTGAAGAAGATGGAGGATGTAGAGGCTTGGATACTTGGGATGAACAAATTCTTTGAGTTGCATGAGTACACAGATAACATGAAGGACATAATTATTATCTTCAACTTGAAAGGTAAAGCATACATTTGGTGGGAAGACGTGAAGTGGGTCAGAGACATCAGATTTGATGACTTGAGTTGGCATGAGTTAAAGAATCTCTTCAAAAAGAAATACTTGTCATAAAGGTACTACGATAGTAAGGCCAAAAATTATGAGCTAAAGATGGGGTCAATGACAGATGAAGAGTACATGACCAAGTTTCTGGATCTATTGAGGTATGTATCATATCTTACAAATGAGATGGCTAAAGTTCAATGATTTGTTAGTGGTTTTCCATTAGCATTTAGAGACTAGATTGAGTATGATGAGCCTCGTTCACTTGAGGAAGTTATTGGGAAATTGAAGCATTGATATGAACAATCAAAGTGTAATAGTGAATCTCAGCAAGGATGGAAAGGAAAAGACAAAGGCAAAGGTAAATGACAACCTAAGAGAGCAAGGACTCAAAATGCATAGGAGAAAAGAAAATGTGGCACCTTAAAAGAAGTTTAATGCAGCTAGACAAGGACATGGATCATAGCAGCAACATAGAGGTAATGGTATTGGACGGTTGGAGTGTTGGACATGTGGTGAGGAACACCTTAGGAGAGATTGTATGCAGAATCAAAGTGGTAAGCCTAAGAGATATATTGCACAGGAGGCACATATTGTTGGGAATGTGGGGCAAAGTATTCCTCGTATTTATGCAGTCGCACACAACAGACAGGAAGAGCACCAAGCATTTATCATTGATATAAGTTATTTTTGTTTTGATTGACCTTGGATCTAATTATAGCTATGTTAGTCTTGACTTGGTGGCTAAGTGTGGTTTGAGTAAGGAATTGCAAGCAAAATCTTTGTTAGTGCAGTTGGTTATAGGTACAAAGAAGCAATTTCATCATTGCGTTAGAGCTTGCACATTTGATTTGAATGGTATGCCTACTACAACACATCTGAATGTATTACCATTGACATCATAAAATATGTTGTTGGGCAAGGATTGCTTGTATCTTCATAGTACCAAAGTGTATTGTTATGACAAAGGCATTGAGTGTGTTGATGACAATGGGAAACCAAGAGTCTTATAGGGTAAGAAGAAAGCCACATCAGTTAGGATGGTGATAGCTATGCAGGAAAAGTGTAGTCACAGGAAAGGGTGTACGTTATTTGTAGTGCACATTTCTAGTGACAAAGGTAAGGAAGTTGAGGATGCAGATGTGTTGAGCAGGTACCCAGTTCTACAGCAGTTCAAGGATGTATTTCCTGAGGACATCTCAGAGTTTCCACCTCATAGGGAGGTAGAATTTTCTATTGAGTTAGTGCCAAGCGCAGCTTCTATTGGGTCGAGTTGAAGTTGTAGTTAAAGGAAATGTTGGACAAGGGATACATTAGGCCAAGTGTATCACCTTGGGGCACACTAGTATTGCTTGTCAAGAAGAAAGATGGTACTCTCAAATTGTGCATTGATTAAAGAAAATTGAAGAAAGAGACCATTAAGAACAGGTATCCATTACCAAGGATTTGTGATTTGTTTGATCAGTTGAGGGGAGCAGCAGTGTTCTCTAAGATCGACTTGAGGTCAAGATACCACTAGGTACGTATCAAAGAGGAGGAGATTTACAAGACAACTTTCCAGACCAGATATGGGTATTATGAGTTTGTTGTAGTTCCATTCGGTTTGACTAATGCTCCAACTACATTTATGTGCTTGATGAATAATGTGTTGTGTCTGTATTTGGATAAGTTCGTTATTGTGTTCATTGATGATATATTGGTATATTCTAAAAATGAGGAAGAGCATGTTGAGCATTTAGTAGAAGTGTTGAGGTTGTTGATAGAGCATCAATTGTATGTTAATCTCAACAAGTGCAACTTCTTTTAGACTGAGGTACACTACTTGGGACATGTTGTTTCCAAGGAGGGCACTGCAACAGATCCAAAAAAGATAAGGGCCATTATGGAGCGAGTAGTTCCCAGGAATGTAGAAGAGGTGAGGTCTTTCATGGGGTTGGCAGGCTATTATAGGATGTTCATCAGGAAAATCTCATATATTTCTTATCCTATCACATCATTGCAGAGGAAATGTAAGAAGTTTGAATGGACAAAGGAGTGTGAGGCCAATTTTGAGCATCTTAAGAAGTTGTTTACACATGCTCCAGTGTTAAAGATTGCAGATCCGGACTGGGAGTTTGCAGTATATACAGATGCTTGCAAGAGAGGACTTGGTGGGGTCCGTATGCAAGATGGATAGGTGGTGTGCTATGAGTCACAAAAACTTAATGAGAACGAGCAGAACTACCTGACACATGATCTTGAGTTAGCAGCGATCATACATGCATTGAAGATGTGGAGGCATTATCTTCTTGGCAGGAGGTTTGTACTGATGAGTGATCATATTGGGTTGAGGTATTTGTTTGACCAGCTGAATATGAATTCCAGACAGGCTAGATGGTTGGCCACAATCAACAAGTTTGATTTCGAGATCAATTAAATCAAAGGAAAAGAGAATAGGGTGGAGGATGCTCTTAGCAGGTGGATACATGTAAATCACTTAGCAACTATGAGCTCCTATGGGACAGACTTACAAGATAGGATTTTGTAGGTAGGTCAATAGGATGTCAAATATATTGAGATTATACACAGGTTGCAGTAGGGTACAGATACAGGTACAAGTAGTGGTACATGTTCAGGTGCATGTGCACGGGATGTTCACTATTGCCTTACAACAGATGGACTGGTTAAATTCAGAGACAAGATATATGTGTTAGACAACAATGAGCTCAAGAAGGTGACCTTGAGGGAGTTTCATGCGAAACCATATTCGTGTCACCCAAGTTATTAGAAGACACTAACAAAAATGAAGATATTTTATTATTGTATGAACCCGAAGAAGGATGTAGCAGAGTTTATGGGTAGGTGTTTTGATTGTCAGCTTGTGAAGGTAGAGTGTAAACACCTAGGTGGACTGCTACAGCCGATTGCGATTCTAGAATGGAAATGGAAGGTCATTTCCATGGATTTCATCACAGAGTTGTTGAGGACAACGAGACAACATGATTACATCATGGTTGTTGTGGACAGGTTGACAAAGGTTGCACACTTCATCCCAGTGAAGCCTACATTCTTAGCTAGTGATGTAGCACATGTATTCATTAGAGATGTGGTTAGATTGCATGGTGTTCCAAAGAAGATTGTGTCGGACAAGGATGAAAAGTTCACTTCCAAGTTTTGGAAGGAGTTGTTTGCAGGTTTGGGCATATAGTTGGCCTTAAGTACAACTTATTATCCGCGGACTGATGCATAGACATAGAGGGTCAAAAGGATATGGGAGGACATGTTGAGGATGTATGTGATGCATCAACAATGGAAGTGGTAGGAGTATCTTCCCTTGGTTGAGTTCGCATACAACAATGGTAATCAAGAGTCAGTGAGGATGAGTCCTTTTGAGGCATTGTATGGGCAGAGTTGCAATACTCCCATCAGTTGGAGCAATCCTGTTAACATGTGTTGATTGGACTAGACATGTTGGCGGACATGGAACAACAGATGCAGGTTATAAAGAAGAATCTAAAGGAAACACAAGATAGGTAGAAGAGATATGTATATCAGAAAATGTTGTTCAATGAGTTACAAGTTGGGGAAAAGGTGTACTTGAGCATCAAATGAGAGAAGAGCTCCTTGCGGATTGGATCATGTGCCAAGCTGGCACCACGATTTTATGGACCCTTTAATATTGTTTAGAGGACTAGGCCAGTAGCCTATTTAGTTGCATTGCCTCCAACAGTGAAAGTCCATGATGTTTTCCATGTGTCATTACTTAAGAAGTATGTTAAAGATGTTGATCATGTTATTGACTGGTCTGTATTGCAGGTGGAACTAGATGGAGAATTCTAGTCGGAGCCTTAGTGTATATTGCAAAAAAGGTGCTCATGCTCAGGAACTGAGAAATCAAGCAAGTTAAAGTGCAGTGGAAGAACTTTGGGCTCGATGAAGCTACATGGGAGATGGCGAATCAGATGCGGGTTATGTATCATTCCTTGTTTGCCGGTTGAGGCAAAGCAATTTTGGTATGGTGTTTTGTTACATGTCTTTGGTATATGTTTTGGTGCATGTTTTGATGATGTTTTGGTATATGTACATATGTATATGGATGTGAATACCACCATGAGCTATGTTATAAAGCTCCAATAAATGGTATGGGTGTCATGTTATTATGTTATCATATTAGCTAGCAGAGGTCTGGTTAAGGGCTTGTTCAACTAGTTGCTTTTGCATCATCATTTCCCTGTCTTTTTACTACTTTGAAGATGTCATTCCATTATGGGAAGTGACCTGGGCTTTGGACCTAAAAAGGTGGCTCAAATCCCAGGGATGCTGGCTTGCAAGCCTGTGAGAGCATCCAAAGGTCCCTGGACTCTAGCATGCCCATAATATGAGAGCGTCCAGAGGTCAAGTGATCAAAAACTTCAGTGGGACCTAGGGGAAAGTTGCCTGAAGTGTTGGCATGGTTCTTAGGGTTCTTGTAGTTGATGTGGAAGTTTTGTATGTTGTGTTTTCGTCTATTCCATTTCCTTAAGGTCGCATAGGAGGTTGAATCCAATCACAATAGCCTCTCGTCACATGTTTACTCTGGTTGGCCAATTACATAGGTAGATGTGGGAGGAGGGTGCTACACAAAAGTGGGAGAAGAGAGGAAGTCATCATCTTATTTAGATTCACTTGAAACCTTGGATGGTTGGGTTCTAGACCCTAGACACACAAGAGGCATAAATAAACAATACCTGAACTCACTGGATTTTCATTCACAAATGAAGACATTTTTGGGCTCAGTTCTTAGAGACAAACAAATTGAAAAGTACATAATCTTTGCATCTTTAGAAGATGTCAAGCGGATGTTGAGGAATCTATGCTTATGTATTGATGGGATTGATGCCCACTTAAGGCACATAGAGAGTCATGTCCCTTGTGAATCAGAGGGAGGAGACCTCAATGATCCACATGGTTCAAGTGCTTGTGCTCTGACAAAAGTTTCTTCATCAGATGGAGACTAATGAAGGAGGGTGGGGGAGGAGGCAGTTTGGTATGTTCCCTCATTTTCTAATTTCGTGTTCTAGTTTGGCCCTATGTGGGAAACTCACTCTTGGGATTACGATGACGTATGGATTCACAACCTTGTTTTTGGTATGGTTTTGGTTGCTTCTAGTTCGCAACGATTATTATTTTGATGGGTTTTGAGCGTTTCCCTGGTTTCTCACAGCATTGGCATTTGGAGTTGATAGAGGCCACACGTTTGTTGGTCTTATGATTATAGCTCCTCTCAAGTTTTTGGTGATGTTTGGTCAGAAAGTATGTAAGCCTAGATGGGTAGATTTTTGTAAATCTTAGTATGCATGCAATTAGTTTCAGTTTGGTATATGTGGCAGGGGTTGAGATCTTCAGTTGGAACTCCCTCTGTCAGCATTAGTCTATCTATGTATTTAAGTTTTCATGATTAATACAAAGCTTTGAAATTTACCAAAAAAAAATATTATATTTTTTTGTAAAGAAAGAAATCTTAGAATGAACTTGCTAATACTACACCACCTCACCATATAGTCGCTTATTATATTTATTAAAATTTGATTTTAAATATATATATATAATAATATATATATATATATAAATATATATTATATATAATAATATTATATTCAATAATTTCACTATTTATTAATAAATAAGTTAGAGTGAATTATTTTAGGTGGTTGGATGGAATGTTTGTTATATTGCCCATAGAGACTTAAATCCTTGTTAATAACATGATGAGCAATAGTGCCTTGATAAATATTGTTGAGATGACTTTGTGCTTATGGATATTGTGAACTATTAAGCAAGTGACATGATGAGTTATAATGCATTGATAAATACTAATGTAATACTTTTGTGTTTACGAATATTGTGAATTATTCAACCAGTAACATGATAAATTATAATGTATTGATAAATATTATTATAATGAATTTGAGTTTATGAATATCGTGAACTTTTAAATAAGTAATATGATAAACTATAATATTTTAATAAATATTGATATAATAATTTTGTACTTATAAATATTATAAAGTCTTAAATGAATATATATATATTATATTTAATACATTATTTTAAATTAAATTTAATTCCTATTAGAATATATATATTATTATATATTTATGTGTTATATAAAAACTATTAAGATAAGTTTAAACGACTTGACTTAGAGATTTGACCATTTAAAATTCTCTCTAAAATCACCTATCAATAATTCACATAAATTATATATATTTAATGAATTGATTAGTCGTTTAAAAATATATATTTTAGGAAATATTGTCGTTTAAAAGTGAAATTGTTATGGGTAAATTGTTAAATGATTTACTTTAAAATCACCTATATTTTTAATGGAAATTTGATTAGTTAATAATTTCACATAAATTTATATATATTTTAATGGAAGTTTGATTAGTCGTTTAAAAGTGAAATTGTTATGGGTAATTTTTAAATGATTTACTTTAAAATCACCTATATTTTTAATGGAAGTTTGATTAGTTGTTTAAAAGTGAAGTTGTTAGGGTAATTTTTTAAATGATTTACTTTAAAATCAATCATAGTAATTTTATATATTTTTAATGCAAGTTTGATTAGTTGTTTAAAAATGAAGTTGTTATAGGTAATTTTTTAAATAATGATGATTTTGGAATTAATTTATAAATAATAATAAAGTGAATAAATTAAAACAAATTAATAATTAATCTATTTGATTGAGTTTGTTTGTTTGTTTGTTTGTTTTTTTTGTTTTTTTGTTTTTTTTTTTTGTTTTGTTTGTTTTTTGTTTTTGTTTTGTTTTTTTTTTAATGTATATAGAGAGGGGTCAATTTAAATTGTTTGACTTATTATGTCAAAGTCATAAGGTCAAATCTTCTATTTTTGTTGAAGTTAAGTATACATGGTATTCATTGATGACACTTAGCTTAGGCACCGTCTAGGAAACATGAGAAAGTGGTTAGACATTGAGGAAGTTTTCCATATAGATAAAAGATTTATAAAATTGAAAGCTTTTATGTCAAAAAAACACGTGTGAATGTGTCATAATGATTGTTCTTATTGATTGAGTTGTCTATCCAAGGAAAAGTCAAATCCAGTCAAGTTCCTTAGGACTACTAATCACTATTGTCACAAGTGGTTGAAACACCCTCTATCTAAATATTTGAGGGAGGAGAATCACAAGGATTGGTCATATTGATTGAGTCATCCATCTAGGATAAGGTCAAATCCGATCAAGTTCCTTAGGGTTACCAGTCACTATTGTCACTAGTGATTGAAACACCCTCTATCTAAATATTTGAGGGAAGAGAGGGGGATCACTCAAGTTTTTTCTTAGAATATATATTTTTCCACAACCCTTGGTGTTATATATATATATAGAAATTGAGCTAATCCCTTGAGTTTAATTAGTTATGTATGTGTGTGTGAGCTCAAAGGGTCCCTCATCCAATTGTTGTCAACGTTTCTAGGCATTTGGCCAATACTATGTTGGTAGGTGCTCAAATAAAATTGGTCAAGTTATCAATTGATCTAACACCTTGAGCTTAATTGGTTGTGTTTGCTTATGTGATCCCAAGGGGTTCACTCAACTAATAGTTTCTAATGTTATTAGGGATTTTTCTAATTCTTTGTTGATAACTTAGTGTGAATCCATTTGTGTGAGGCACACTAATCTATGCCAATGGGTTTACTAGTACCCAATCCATGAATGTGGGGAAGCATCCTTTGGGTATCCTATTTTTCCTTGGGCATGTAGATTGCGCATGAAGCATAAGTTTTAGACCATTTTTGGCAAGGATGACATATGATGACATTGTGGATTATTTAAAAGTGTAGATTTTTCTATAAGATTCAACAACTCATATGATATACTAAAACACAAGACAAGAATCTACTCTACTCTTCTCAGAGGAAACAAAAAATGATCGATGAAAACAATATGCAGAAAGAGGAAGAATATCAATCGCACATAACACAATATTTTCTGGGGAAAGCAACTGCTCAAAACCTTGACTATCTATATTGCATTAACCAGAAGATCTGAGAAGAAAATACAATTCTTGTTCACACTAGAACAATCCCTGCATAAGTATGATCTAACTCACTGCCTCACAAGCCAGCTCAAGACAACACTTAACCAATTTTTCTTCCTACCAAGCCCTACTTCCTTGCGCAATTCCTGAGAGAATTAGCCCATATTTAATTGGAAAATCCTTCCTCCATAATTGTGCAATCCAAACATAGGTCCTCAACTGATTGCATGCACCATCTGTACAACTCGAAAAATTATACAACTGATAGTACACTATCTCTCCACTCTAGTCTCAATTGGGTCTTCCTCTGAACTAACATGCATGAGTTATTTATGAGTGAATCTTCAGTTAGTTGGTGTGGTACTGGGGATGCACTACTCCACTACTAGACATCTACTAGTTCCTCCAACATTTAGAAATAGCTTAACTGACTATAACTCAGTTAGATTGAGTTATCTAATTACAACTCCAAAGAACTCAACCTGCCCCCCTAAAATTTAGGGATCAATCTACATGACTCTAGATAGACTTCCAACTCGAATTTATTAAGTCAATTAAGTCAATTTAACTTAATTAACTATTACTAGTTGTTATGAGAATAAAATTACAATTTTAATCACAATTTAATTCAAGGACAAATTAAATTGGAATTTCTTGTTGCTATTTTTAGCACTCCCTCTTAACAATAAATTGATTATCAGCTACCCCGATCATGTCTATGTGACTCGAATTTACATCTTGACAATGCCTTTGTCAAGATATCTGCATCATATCTGCATCATGCTCCTCTGTGGGAATGTACTCCAACAACATAATCCACCTTTGCACACGATCTCGAAGATGACGATATTGAATTTGGATCGATCATGAAAAAATGGATTTTTCAGAGAGTTTGATACAACTCTGATTGTCACAGTAAATCACAGTTGGATCCATCTCATGGCCAAAAAAACCAACCAGAATCTTCCTCATCCAGATGGCCTCACAAGCTACTCGACTAGCACCCATGTACTCTGCCTATGCTGAACTGAGTGCAACTGATCTTTGTTTCCTGTTGTACCAAGAAACAATTGTTGACCCAATACTAAAGATCCCTCCTGATGTGCTCTTCCTGTTGGATGGATCCCTGCCAATATGCAATGGTGAAGCCTTGAAGCTTCACTCCCTCTGTCTGTTTGTACCATAAATCATACTGAGTAGTGCCTTTGAGGTATCTCAACACATGCTTGGCCGCCTTCCAATACAAATTGGCCAGCCTAACCATCGCTTGACTAAGTTGGTTAACTATATAGCGCCTGTCTAGTCGTGTGTTCACCAAATACATGAGTGAACCCACAAGTTGTCTGTAAATAGTAGCTTCCACCACTTCACCGGAAATAGCATCCTCCTTCCTCCAATTACTTGTTAGAGGAATCTCAGTGAGTTTACTTCTCTCCAAGTGGAACCTTTCTAGTATTTTGTTGGAATACTTGCCATGAGAGACAAAAAGTTCCCCATCACCTTGTCATAATTCCATGCCCTTAAAGTAGTGCATCAGCCTCAAGTCCTTCATTTTGAACTCTCTTGCAAGATCCTTTTTGAAAGACTTTATCAACTTATCATCACTTGTCATAATCAAATCATTGACATATAAAACAATAATCAACAATTTACCTCCAACCACAATATGGTAAAGGTTCGCATCTGCTTCACTTTTGGTGAAGCCTAACCTAGTGAAGTAGTTATGGATCCTAGTGTACCAAGCACGAGGCACTTACTTCAGCCCATACAATGCTCGCTTGAGTCAACACACATGCGACTCTCAGTCAAAGGTATCAAAACCTTTAAGGGGCCCACTAAGCGTGAAAATCCGCCTGGGGAGTACGGTCGCAAGACTGAAAAATCAAAGGAATTGAAACGGGGGCTGCAACAAGCGGTGGAGCATGTGGTTTATTCGATACAACGAGCAGAACGCTTACCAGCGCTTGACATATGAAACAAGTGTGGCCTGTCCCTTACGGGATGTGCGAAATTCATACAGGTGCTGGATGGCTGTCGTCAGCTTTCGTGTTGTGAGATGTTTGGAGGTTGCTCAATATACAACTCTTCCTCAATCATGCCATTAAGGAAGGTTGCCTTTACATCCATCTGATGTATCTTCCAACCCATCTGCGTTGATAGTGCCAAAATGGATCTGATTAATGAGTACCTTGCAACAAGAGCAAAGATCTCATCGTAATCAATCCCCTCCACCTGATAAAATCCTCGGGCTACAAACTTGGCCTTATGTTTCTCCACACTACCATTCGCTACTTGCTTTACCTTGTAAATCCATCGGGAACTCACCATTGACTTGTCTGCTGGTCTTGGGACCACATCCCAAACATTGTTCCTGAAAATGGAGTCATACTCCTCAACCATGGCCTCAACCCAAACTGATTGTTGCACTGCCTCCTCAAAATAAGATGGCTCTGTCTCAACACATCTTCTCTTAAGAGGCATGTATCTAGTGTACCTCTCAGGTGACTCCTTTTCCTGCTCTGCGATGTGGGTGCTCCCACATTCTCTCTCGCATCATGCAATAACTTGTCAGCCTCTTTGGCGTGCTTTCTCCCATATTTGGAAGACTTTGCCTGAGTGGATGTCTCCACTCTCGAATCCTTTGCATGTGGCCGCTCCACATCAATCAGAGGCTCCTCCTTAGGATCTAAAAGCTCCTCAACTACATGTAGTTGAAGCTCCCTCTCAAGGGAACATCTCAAGGCCTTCTCTTCTTTTAATTTTACATCCCTTCAAACTAATGTCATCCTACTGGTTGACAAGTACACTCGATAGTTGTGAGGTGTATCAGTGTACCCCACAAATATCCCCAACTTTGATGTTGGCTCAAGCTTCTTCTGTGCATCCTTGGTCACATGGAAATATACTGACAACCAAAAAATCTTGAAGTGACCCACATCTAGTCTCTTCCCTGAGAAAGCCTTCTCTGGTGTACTCATCCCAAGAATTTGATTAGGGCCTCTGTTTTGCAAATGAACAGTTGTGTTGCATGCCTCAGCGCACAAGTGTAGTGGTAGGCCCTGATCATGCAACATCGCCCGTGCTGCCCCTACAATGCTTATATTCTTCCTTTCAACCACCCCATTTTGCTATGGGTTATCGGGTGTTGTCAACTCTCATCAATTGCCTTATGTCGTACAGAAGTTTGTAAACTCATTCGACACATACTCTCCACTGTTATCACTCCTGAGAGCTTTAACCTTCCTTCCAATATCTTTCTCAATCAATGATTTAAATTCACAAAACTTTGCAAAAGTCTGATCTTTCTTCTGCATGAAGAAGATCCAACATGTACGAGAAAAATCATCAACAAATATAACATAATACTTGTGCTTGGACATGGATGTTGTCGAGAACGATCCACACACATTTGAATGAAATTGATTGAGGATCGCTTATGCTCGATTGTCTTTGTCGTGAAAGGAATATTTGGTGTATTTTCCCAAAGTACACCCTTTGCATGTGTCAACTTGGTATATTGTACCTTTAGGAAGACTGGTAGAAATTTGCTGCATGATTTTCAAAGCGCCATGATGCAAGTGACCCAGTTGCCTGTGCCACAACTCACCGATGTCTCAGCTATGCACCTTCTCTGCTTTCGTGCTCAAGTCAGAACAATATTCTACCTCCAACTTGTGAAGATTCTTCACCCGAATCCCTATCCTCTTTACCTGTCCCGTGCCTATATGGCAAAGGAACACCTTTCTGTTACACAGTAAAATGTCACTGCCATCATGTCAGTCTCCCTACTGTGCCATAAACCACTTTCACCCATACTCATGCTCCTCAAAATGGCTGAAAAACCCTCTTTGCCTAAGTTAAATGGATCATCGCGTCTGTTAATAAAATAACCGTGCTGACAGGCGGAGGCTAGTGTTGTTGTTGCGCTTCCAGCGCGGAAGCACACGTCTTTTCCGTGTTGGTCCCATTTTAACGAACAACGCACCCTCTGTTTGTCCGTTTCACGCTGACCGGACCTCCTCTATAGTTGATCTGCGATGTCAATGCGGCAACCCAGTATCTCACCCGCGCTGATCCTGTTTGGGCGAATTTGTTCTAACAACCAGCCTTCCAGATCCCTCCAGACTTGGTTGTTAGCATTGTTGAGGTCGCCATCCTTTCTCTGGCGTATCTGTTCGACTGACCATCC
>APFE030167200.1:130494-177840 GCA_000404065.3 Pinus taeda | reverse complement strand
TATTATTTTCTGGTAACAGTGTGAATATATATAATTTTCTGGTAACAGTGTGAATGTGATTTTTGCCATAAAGTCCCAACTTTCGACACTATTTCATATAAGAGACTTTAGGGATATAAAATATATTCATATATATTATGATTTCAGATCAAGAGATAGAGAAAATAAATGCATTTTTCTAAAATAGAGTAAGTATGTAAATTATATGACATTGTATTTTCGCATGGCACATTATAGATAATTTAGTATTTTAATTTATATGTAAATTATGCTTTTAGTTGAGTAGTGCACTACAACACCTATACAGATGGAATATATAAATTATATTCCTTATTCTAGTGTAATTAATGTTTAGATGGAAATTATGGTATATATTAGACTAGACACTACCCAAGCACAATGACTCTTGAATTTCTTCCTAGCTAAACCTAGATGTGGATACACTATTTCTCTAAATATGGATTTAGGTATCTGTGTGGTACTTCTAAATATTCCATTTTCCATCAAACTAATGTTCTAGGGGAACCACCCATAATGGACATAGGGTTTATATTGCTCTTGATTGTTAAGGGGATGAATGCAAAAGGAGACAGATGAGTAGATATGTGTCTTGTTTGGTGGAGCAACAAGTTTGATGAGTAAATGACAATGTATTGTCACTTTGTCTAGTATAGAGGAAGAATATATGGCTACTATTCATGCTATTCCTCGACTCAAAAGGAATTAAGATGCTCTAACAGATTGAAAATCCGGGCTTGTCTTCCATTTGGGGGCAGGGCTGGAAGTCAGCTGAAGATTTGGATTTGGATGTTCTTTGGCGAGATGAATGGAATGTCTTTATTCAGGAACTAAATCGATCGAACGTCAGACTAAAGGACGCCCTAGACTCTCTCGTTTGGGCACATGCAGAAACAGGTTGATACTCCCCAAAGGCTGGCTATGTTTTTTTGATGAGAAGAAAGGGGTGGGAGGCTCCGGTTTGGTGGGCAAAGCCACTGTTCAAACTAAAATGCCCCAAAAAAGGCAGAATCTTTTTCTGGTGCGCTCTAAAAAACAAAATACCCACATGGGATATCCTCCAAGCTCGTTTCCAATTGGGGCCGAGTAGATGTCCGCTTTGCAATGAGGCCTCTGAATCGATCTCACACCTCTTTGTGAGCTGTCCTTTCACTAAGTCAGTTTGGGAGGAAACATTCAAGCTGCTGAAATGTACAGGGAAATGGGAAGGGGAAAATTTATCTGCTGCATGGGAATACTGGTGGGTTCACTATTCGGAGAAAAACATGCGAAACCTTCCGCCGATTGTCTGTTGGGGTATTTGGATATCCCGAAATGGATGTATCTTTAAAGGGAAGGCCACCCCTGTAAATGTCATTGTTGTACAAGCATCAACCATTTTCTCTTGTTTACCCGAACCTGAGGGCCTTTCCTCTTCAATTCAGCAGGCGGATCTCGTTATCAGAGAGGGCATCCCCTATGCCTTTTTTGACGGAGCAGCTCAAAACAATGTCACTGCAGCTGGAATTATAATCCACCTTAACCCCTCGCATTCCTTAAAAGCCTCTGTTGGACTTGGATCGGGTTCAAACAATTTTGCTGAATTATCAGCCTTAAAATTGCTCCTCTGCTGGCTCATACATAGAAACACCCTCACTGTTCAGATTTTTGGAGACTCGGCAAATGTGGTCAATTGGGTTAATGGAAAATTTATATGCAGGAATTACTTGTTGTTACCTCTGTTGGAAGAAGTCCAGAGTTTAAAGGCACATTTTAATATTTTCTCCATTGCTCATATATACAGGGATAAAAATGAAGAAGCCGACCGATATTCAAAAGCAGGTCTACAACAGGTTTTGGGATCTTGGCGGATAACGGAACAAGCTCAGGATCTAATCCGTGTGTCGGATGCTCCCCCTTTTGCATAAGTTCTTTTGTCTTTTATCTTCTTCTCTTTGTTCTGAACTGTTATGTTATGCTCCTGAGGCAGGAGCGACTGTATTTTCTTTTTTCTGTTTTGATGATCTTAAATGATATTGGTATTGGACGTTTTTCCTGTAAAAATGGAGGCCTAGGATACTATAATCTCAAATCCTTGTGATAGGGCTGTTGCTAGCCGGTGATCAGAAGAGTCAAATTCGTCTTTTGTCAAAAAAGACATGGCAAAAGTGATAACTCTGAAGAGGTAAACTCCTTTGGGACTTGTGAAATCACAGCTGAATGTAAACACATTCTTTTTTGTAGCTTTTTTATTCCACTATTAATAGAAAAGCGCGGTATTTTTTCCCCGGAAAAAAAACTATGTTCAGAAGTAGGGAAATTCAAAGAGATATTCTAGTTCGATGTGATAGCAACAATGCCATCTTTTGGAAAAAAAAAAAGTTAAAACTTTCACGAAAATAGAGATCATGTGTTTGTATCTGTGTGTGTGATATGATGTTTTATTATGGATGTGGTAAAATTTTGAAATCTAACGCCAAAAAAATTTAACACCGTGGAAAATTTTATAGATGCATTGATGAAAGTAGTGGACATAGGTAAATTCAAGCCATGTTATGAATTGTTGGGCCTTATGAACCCAAGAAATTAGTTAATAGTTTGATGCACTCTCCCTTGTGACCTTGCAAGGTATATTAAAAGTGGGATAATGTTGAGATAAGTGTGTCATACACCTTGTAATGTTATTGTGGAGAAGATAATAAATGTAGAGCTATAGAAAACAATAAATGATGAAAGTAGTGGACATAGGTAAATTCAAGCCATGTTATGAATTGTTGGGCCTTATGAACCCAAGAAATTAGTTAATAGTTTGATGCACTCTCCCTTGTGACCTTGCAAGGTATATTAAAAGTGGGATAATGTTGAGATAAGTGTGTCATACACCTTGTAATGTTATTGTGGAGAAGATAATAAATGTAGAGCTATAGAAAACAATAAATGCTTACTGCTATAGAGTGCATACAAACAAGTGGAAAGAAATAAATATAGAGTGAATGTAGGGAATACCTGGAAGTGGATTTCAGTATATAGAAGTGGAAAAACATAAATGATTTATGGACTTTTAAAACATGATTATTGAGATATAAAGTTGGAGGAAAAATTATTATGTAAGTGGAACTTATAATTTTGTAATATATATATATATATATATATATATATAATTATAATTATAATTTTAATTTCAATTAAGTATTATATTTGTAGATAAGTGAATAATATTATATATATATAAATAATATAATATAATTTCAATTAAATATTATTGTAGATAAGTGAATATTTAGGGTATGGAAGTTTGGATTTACATAGTTATTTGTATGAGTGTTTATGTTTCGGGTTTATAAATGGATCCATTATCATGGTAAACATCATCGAAGATATAGTGTCGAGAGACCAACAATATTAATATAAAAAATGAGAAGCAAAAATGTATGAAATGAAGAAATGTTGGCTATTAATAATAAAAAACTTAATTCAAAAGAGAAATAGAATATTCGATAATGTAATAACTAATACATTATTAATTATTGTAAGGGATTATTCATATATTAAAATATAATGAATATATATAATAGTACAATAGAGAAACAAACATATTAAAAATGGTGTCTAATATACTCATTTAAATTTATTTTTTATTATTAATTAAGAAGAGATTAATAGAGAAATATTTATAATAATAATAATATAAAAATATAAAAATATTAATAAAATAAAAATATTATAATGATGTTATTATCAACGTCAATAATAATATATATAATTATTATTTAAGGTAATAACATATATTAATTATTATTTAATGTAATAACATATATTAATTATTATTGATTATTTCTAGAGGTTTAACTTAGAGTAGTTTAATTAAATTAGTTATAAATGTTATAATTCTTGGTAAATAATTTATATTCATTATTAATTAATCATTTTTAATATCAAAATTTAATTATTAATATTTGATTAATACTATGATTATAATTATATTGTTAATTGTGATTAAGTATTGGTCCAAATTTATGTAGCAGCGGGAGGGAAAGAGGGAGGGAAAGAAGAAAAGAGAGGAAAGGGAATGATATGACAAATAAAAGATGAGGAAGGTGGGAAATGGGGTGGGATTTAAGATTTTAGAATAATTAAGAATTCTTAAGGACGATAATCTAACCATTGTGGATTTCAAGGCCATTATCTCTTTTTAGATTATTAGGGTTTCTAATGATCTCTAAAGATTTTCTAAATCATATCTTTAAGTAGTGGTTTTCATTGGTAATAATTTTGGTTTTTTCAAGGTTTATATGGTGCTTGGTATTGCTAGAGTGCTTGGCAAAAGAGGAAGAGTGAACACGTTCGTGTTTTATATCAACATCATGTTTTTTCATCCTCATTCTTAAAAGTATCTTCGAGTTTCGACAATGTACCATTTACCACATGAAAAATATATTTTGTAGATCCCTTGGTGTTGATATGGGTCCATATGATCCCTAAGAGACATGATTGCTTGATGGATGGTTTTCATTGGTTTGAAAGAAATAGAGAAGTTATTATTTCTTATAATTTTGGCGACTCTATGAAGCACACTATGGATAATAAATTATCTTGCATGATGGTTGAGGTTCACGTGGTTGGAGCCTTATTTTCTCTGTTTTATCTAAAGCTTTTATGACATATTTTTCTTTGTAGCCAATATTCTTGAAGGCATTGATCAGATGGTTCTTTTCTTCATCAATGTGTTTAATGTCAGAAATTCTAAGGGCATGTATGGAAGGACTGTTAATAACATAGGTAATTTGTGAGGGGTGATGGTGGGAATTTACATGTAGATAACTATCATTGCGAATCTTGTTTTTATAGACCTAGTGTCCTAAGGAACCATCATCTTTATTGCTTACCAACACATCAAGTAATGATATTATATTTTTTCTGCAGTCTTCACTGTAAATTAAATATTATTTGATCTACTGTTAAGGTGATTGATAATTTTTTAAAGTTCGGTATCGTCATGAGACCACTTGACATTGGTGTCATCAACCTATCTTTTCCACCAACCAGGATGTAAAGTGTGAGATTCAAGGGATTTCTTTTCAAAAAAATTCGTAAAGATGTTTACTACAATGGGAGATAGGGGGCAACCTGTTGCTACTCTTTTGGTCTACTCATGATACATAATCAGGAAGCTAAGGAAAATAGAGTGTAAGAAAACCTCAACAAGAATAGGAGTTTGAGGATCAACTAATTCTTTGATAAAATTGATGGATTTATTTAGAGAAATAATAGTGTAGAGAGAGATGGCATCAAAGCTGATAAGCTAATCTTTAATCCCAACTTTTTCTTTCTCAATCATTTTCACAAATTCAGTTGAAATAAAATAATTTTAATTACCTACAAGGGGCTTAAGGATCTTTCAGACATATTTTTCATGTTCATAAGCGGGGGAGACAATAGTGTTGACAATAGGTATTAAGGCAACCCCATCTTTGTAGATTCTAGGGAGACTGCAAACTGTAAGAGTAATTTCACAATTAGGTGTAAGTCTCTTTTTAGTACATTCTTTGAATTAATAATTCTTGATGATTTTTTTAACCTCTTAAATAATATTGAAAATTGGATTATTATCTAACTTTCTATAGCCGTTGACGCAGGAAAAAACCCGCGATACCCACAGTATGCATAAAAAATGCATGATCTTATCAATCCCAGGAATTTCTATGACCTGCTTGGTCAAACCTTCATTAATTAAGGTTAAGGCTCTTTAATTAAACCCTCATGGGGAATGAGTTAATAACTAACTCCAGTCTGGCCCTTAGTTAATCCTTTATCGTAGTCACAGAGTTGTGCCTTCAGAACTCCCTTCTTGCAATATGCGATTACCCTTCCCACTATTGATTTCATCAACGACTGTCACAATCTTCCATCACACCATCATGTCCCTTCATCGCCTCTCACATGCCACATGCGACAACACAACCAGACTTCAAATAAATTAAAACCGTGCCTATAACCTCCTCGGTTTTGCTCTCCACAAATTGTTTCTCTTCAATCTCCATCGTTGATCTTACCTTCAATCTGATGGTTGATGTCTTACCCCGATCAACAAACTAACCCGACGCTTTATAACTGTTGATCAAGATCTTCTTGATCCAACGGTCTAGAGAAATATCGGGTGAATCACTTGCACGATATTTAACACCTTTATGGAGCCGATGAGAATTATAAACTCTCGATCTATAGAAGTTTAGGTTTTCCCTTGCAGTTAAATTTCAATCTCTTTACAACTCGATATCCATTGGATGATGAGGCCATCAAGTCTTGTGGTCTACGACCCTTCAACTAGCATGCAGGTTATCAATCCACTTAACCCCACAGTTGACTGTGACATGCGCATTTACTTTTGTGATCAACAGCTAAGATTTACTACGAGACTTCAACCATGATCAAAGGAATTTTTACTCTTCTACCCTTGCTGCTCTTTACTTTGGTTTTGTGTCATTTCTTCGATGTATTTTTGTGGTTTTGACTTCCTTTAGGGTTTTTATCCCTCATTGTTCTACCACAACCCTCCCTTTAACTTAACTCCACTCACGCCTTTATGCTATTTCACCTTCATTGTAACACTAAAGGCTTCTTCCTGTACTGTCGATGTGTACAAAGTTGTAACACAAGCTTTATGGCTCTCTTCTCGAACCTCTTGTTGACTAACAATTATACCCAACACTTCTTTTACTAGAATTGTTATCTCTAAGACAACTCTACCCACAATCGCAATTGTGGAGCTATCTCAACAACTTCTCCCCAACCGTAGTTGGAAGTTGTTTTGTTACTCTTCTCTGTATTTCGCCTCTGATTATGCCTTAACTCCACCTACATATATACGATGCAGAATCTCTAATTCACATACAGATTACAGTTAACTTACTCCATACACATACATAACTCAGAATTGAGATGTTTGTATTAATAAATAAATATTTACACAAGAGTGTCTCTCTCTGGCCTAATTTTTTACACTGGCCTTTCTTCCTCCTACCGTAGGCATAGAGTCTGACTGACTGACTGACTAACTACTCTCTAACTCCTTCTCTAACTAATTACTCTTTATGCCTTTTAGGCTCACATTTATACAAAAGGTTCTATTGAACTCATTCTAGTCCAGATCCTTAGTCTACTGAAGTAAATCATAAATATCCTCTAAGTCCACTTTTGAATCCTACTTATCCCTAAGAATCCTCTCTAGCTCCTCGAATCATGAAACCACTTTCTAGTCCAAGACTGACAATTGATTTCTAACTTTCTCTTCATCATTAATCACCCATGTTCTCCTACATTCGAGAGCATTTACAAATATCCTCATGATATCTAATTAATTCCTATTATAATCTCTTAAAACATTAATAATTACATACATAGGAATCCAAATTCCTTGAAAACACAAGACCCCCTAAGTCAACTAAAACATAATGAAATTGCTGAGATGTATTCTCCTGCATCAGACTCCCAATAGTAAAATAATTGTGATCTCCTAATCATGTGCTTTTTTCCTTCGTCTCACTGGATGCCACACTTTGTTCTATAATTTTCCTTAGGTTGTTGATGTTGCTTTTTGTTGTTCTCCAGGTTTCCACACCTTATGTTGCTTGTCTCCACTGGCTATGCTTTCACAGTCTGTTGCTACCTTTCTCTTTCTACTGCTCCTTGGACTTTTTACTCTTGTTTTCTTCTGAGGTACCTTCATCATCAATTTTATTATTCATTCAATCTCTATGTCCAATTTATCCTTTGACTAATAATTACTTTGCCAATTGTTGTTATACTCTATCCACTCATCTTCAAACTATTGTTTACTGTCTTCTCTTTGAAGTTGTTGGATCCTTACTACTACCCTTTCATCCTTATCCTCTCATTGTTGTCCAAACAACCTCTGCTCAATATCTGTAAACTTACTTTCAAACTGTAAATTGTCCTCCAATTTCCTTCGTACTTGATTCCCCTCAAATACATCAATATGTTGTTCATTACTTCCAACATATTTTCCTTATTCTTCTTTGACAACCCTCAGTAATTGTCCTTCACGTTCTTGATTGATTCTAACAATCAATTTAACTTCTTCAATCATAGTATCTTCATGCTTTTCTTTTTCCTGATTAGCATATATATCCTGGCAACTTCCAGTCTTCTTCAGTTCTAAAATTGAATCGTCAATTTGAAACATGTCTGTCTCATTTTCAACAAATCCTGTAATCATAAAACAATTATCAGAATTAAAAATATAAGGTGTCATTACCTTTTCCTTCTCTAGCATCATCTCAGTATGCTGCTCTGAGTTTTCCTTCAATTCCTTTGTTAACACATTAGCATGTTGATTTAAACTCTCCTCCATATCATCTGTTTCAATGATATCTCTCCGCTCTGGTTCACAATAATGAACTCCTCCTTCTATAATGTCAATTTGCTGAACTTTCATTAGCATCTCCTTTTCCTTATGATTTTCATTCAAGAGAATTTCTTTGTCTTCCTTTTTCACCAATCTATCCTGAGTATATATCCTTTGTTTTTCCAACTCCCTTCTTTGTTGGACTCTTTCCTCTTCCTCTCTTGCATATCCTTTGCAACCTTCATCAGGTTCTTTCTTCCCAGCTGTTGCTTTCACACATTTCTCCAGTAGCTCCAATTTTGTCTCCCATTCACTGATCCTTTGATGAGAGTTTAGCCCTTCTTCTATATTGACTTCCTAAATAGTTTCCCTAGTTATATCCATTGTCCCTATCACCATTATGGAATGATGATCCTTTACTATATTTTCAGCTAACATAGTCTCTTCTTTAAATTTTTCTTTCATCTTCTACTAGTTACCTTCACTTTGTAGTCATTGGTTCCTCTGTAACTCTTCTTCCAGAGCTATCTTTGTCTCATCATCTGCATTAATATTCTCATGCATTTTTTCTTCATCAATAACATTAGATTACCTTTCTGAGACAATATTCCTTCATTCTTCATCAGAATAAGGTATCGATCTTCCATCTCTATGGCAAATTTAAATGACTTCCTTCTCTCATTGAGTAACTCATCCATAGATTCTTCCTTCTATATCTAGTGAAATTCTTCCTCTTCTGAGAAATTTTCTTCGTCACCTTTTACTTCTAGATCTTCATCTATTCTTAAGACATCTTCAAAAGGTTGTTTTCCTTTTAGAATGCCTGCAATCATACACAAACTATCAGTTTTAAAAAAATAAGACCTTGTGGTCTCACTTGATGCTTCAATCATCATATCTTCTTGTTGTTTTGAATCCTTCATATGATTCATACGATCTTCCATAGATATCCAGTCTTCATCTTCACCTACAACTTCACCTTGTTCTGTTTCACAAATCGAAACTTCCATTCTCAATTCAGCTTCTCTAATTTCTTCCACCGGGCTCTTCACTTGTATCTGTCCTAGCCTTCTATGTAACTCAGACCATTTCACTGCCTTTCTCCTCAAGACCCAACCTTGTATTTGGCTTTCCTCAAGTGTCATCCTTAATACATTGAGCTTTTCTTTCATCTCAACAATCTATTTTTCATGTTTCTCTTGACTCATTCTCTTGCCATTTGCCTTGGTATCTTCCTTCTTCACTTTTCTTCAACTGTGGTATTCCTCATAACCTTTGTTATCTCTGTTATGACTATCAGTAGTCATCTTCTTCTCTATATTCATGAGTTCTTTACTTACTTACTATGAGCTACATTAAAGCCTCTGCAACATCAAGTCCTCCCTACTGTCACTTACCTCACCAAGCTTTCCTCTGTACTTGGTCTTTTGGCAAGAACTTGGTTCTCTATCTCTGGAACCTGTTTTCAGCACTTCTCTCTGCTCCTTGTAGGATTCAACTCATCTACAACTTTTACGAACACGATTTTCCTCTTGTACTTCAATTACAAATGAAATACTAGGTTTTGACCACCTCTTCTTTCACTCAGAAACTCTTACCAGCTTTCTTCATCCCTTAGCAATTTCTACCCACATCCTTCTTGCTACATATGCCTCACTAAGCTTCTCTCCTCAGAGCTCAGTCTTTTAGCATTTCTCTGGCTCTTTCTTCTAGAACTAATTGAGCACTCCTTGCTCTAGGTTGCTACAATATTCTCACCTTCATTTGCTGTCACCTGTGTATCAATGTTATTCAAGCCAAATATCATTCCCAAGATTTCAAAAGCTTTTTTCTCAACTTCCTTCTGAGAACACTCACTAACTACTCTCTAACTCCTCTAACTACTTACTCTTTATGTCTTTTAGGCTCACATTTAAACAAAAGGTTCTGTTGAACTAGTTCTAGACCATATCCTTAATCTACTGAACTAAATACTAAATATCCTCTAAGTCCACTTTTGACTCTTACTTATCCCTAAGATTCCTCTCTAGCTCCTCGAATCATGAAACCACTTTCTAGTCCAAGACTTACAATTGATTTATAACTCTCTCATGATCATTAGTCACCCATGTTCTCCTACATTCGAGAGAATTCACAAATATCCTCACGATATCTAATTAATTCCTATTATAATCTCTTAAAACATTAATAATTACATACATAGGAATCCAACTTCCTTGAAAACACAAGACCCCCTAAGTCAACTAAAACAAAATGAGATTGTTGAGTTGTATGCTCTTGCGTCAGCTGCCACAATCAAGGTGTTCATTCATCTTTTTTATATAGTCACTCTTGTCCACAAAAACAGTGGCACCACCCTTATCAACACTAAGGACAATAATATTATCATTGTTTTCAATGCTCTTAATAGCTAGAAGTTCTTCTCTATTAAGATTTGTCTTAAGAGGTTTTGATTTTTTTAATATAGAGGCACAATCCAATATAATGGATTCCTTGTCCTTGGTGCTTAAATAATTAATTCCTTCTTCAATACTATTGATTATGTTTTCAAGATAAATCATTTTGGGAGCAATGGAAAAATTAAGGCCCTTATTTAGAATTGAATATTATTCTTTAGTTAATTGGTGAGATGAAACGTTAGTAAGGTTTTTTAAGGATTCTATTGGAGCCTTCATTATTAATATTGAGAGTGTTGTTCATTATGTTCTTAGGGGAGATTCTATTGGAGATAATGGCTCCATTGTTACTGATAAAATATTGATCACCATTATTAACAAAAGACTCGTTATTGATAGGAAAGCCCTTTCATTTGTTATTAGTGTTGTTAATTTTGAGGTTAAGAGACTTGTTAAACACAACCAAGGTATCAAGAGTGGAGCCATTAGAGATGCCCATGCTAAAAGAGATAGGATTCACGTAGTCATAGATACACTTGTTGGATGAAAATTTATCATTATTTTCAAATTGTTTGCTGGAGGAATTTAGGCTCATAGAATTCAACTTAGTACTGTAAGTGCAGGAAGATTCATTATTAATAATTATATTAGATGAGTTAGGATGATTAATGTTGTCACTATGTTTGCTGGATGAGTATATGTAGTCATCATTTACAATGCATTTTCTCAAGGAATTTGAATTTGTCTCAACGCTATCTATGATGGAAGAAAATGGAGGAATTGCAGTTGTTGTTTATATATGGATAGTTGCATAATAGTTCCTTCTCATCGTTGTTTAGCATCTTCTGAGAAAATTGTTCTAGATTATTCAAATGTCTCTTCTTAGACTTGAATTTCTTCTTCTCGGCCTTAATGGCAACAACGACATAAATAATAATCCATAAATAAGGTCGAAGGGTGGATGCAAGATATACGTGGGAGGTTAATGATTTATAGTTTAATTGATTTAGTTTGGAGCGATTTCTCCTTATCTCTTAGTTGATAAATGCTATTCTTATTTTCAATAACTCTTTAGAGTTATACTTGTTCTTCAAATAATGTTTAATATTAGAAAATTTAGGGATTATACCAATGTCACGATGTTTCTTCAGAAATTGTAGATTTGCAACTTATTTTTTAATTTGGATTTTGGTTCTCCCTAATAGGAAATTTTCCTTCCACATATCCCTTCTGTATAGGAAAAAATAATGGTTTTCATATTTTTGTGCTTGGAATTTATAATTTGGATGTTTTTATTTTCATAGTTATTTGGTAGGAATGTTTATGTTTCAGGCCCATAAAGGGATCCATCATTAGGATAAAAATTTTCCTCATGAGATAGTGTTGAGAGAACAAAAATATTAGTATAAAAAATAAAAAGAAAAAATGAATAAAATGAAGAAATGTCCCTTATTAATAATAAAAACCATAATTCTACAGTGAAAAAAATATTTGATAATGTAATAACCTAATAAATTATTACTAATTTGTTGAGGGATTAATAATTTTTTAGGGGATGCACGACTTGACGACTAGTGGGTCTACAATCTGAACTAGGGTTTGAGTTAGGGTTTGGTAGGTGGTAACCATGGTGGGTTATGGAGGAGGGAGTTCTGCTCCGTCCTACAGTCAAATAGCCACGAGCAGAGGCAAGGAAACTAGTTTGCATCGCTTCAAGAAACCACCGGAGGTGATAGCTGAGGATACTAACGCAGGAAATATCAAACCTCGCAAATAGAAAGAAAATCACGAGGAAGATAGCAGGGAAAAAAGGAAAGAGGGAAGTAGTCAGAATGCTACACCTATGATTGCGACATGGGTCTATAAACGCAAGTTGACCATTATTCCTTGAGTCATTTTAAGTGACCCAGCACTACAGGTGCACAAAGAGCACATGGTGGAACACGCGGTTATATGCAAATTTATAGGGATTTGGCCAACAGAAAAGGCCTTCCACATATGGATAAGGAACCATTGGAAATCGAAGGGGGAAATAAAACTTCATCTTGGATCCAAGGGCTTCTTTATAGTGGTGTTCACAAGATTAGAAGATAAAGAGGGAGTGTTTGAGGGAGGACCCTATTTTTGCGTTGTTGCAGGCCTTTACATGTGACCATGGGTGATGAACTTTGTCCTAGAACAAGAAACATTCACTTCAGTACCAATATCGATAAGACTATACTCCCTTCCTTTATATTATTGAGTTCTGGAGTCTTTAAAGGCCATCGGTAATAAAGTAGCACATTTTATAAAAATATCGAATGTGGCTTTAATAGGTAAATACACCTCTTTCACCTAGATCTATATGGAAATGGACTTATCTGGGGACTTCCAGACAAGATAATTTTAGAAGTATATGATGAAGAATGAGTGCAGGTGGTGGACTATGAACATGTCCTATTCAGATGTCGTAAATGCCATGAACACGGGCACCTATACAGGGACTGCCCATCAAACAAACTAGAGAACAACATAAAAACCACCATAAGAAAAGATCCCGAGGGTTTCACTAAGGCGGGGGGCAAAGCAAAAGGAGGAAAATGGCACCAAAATAAAATCAATGAGGATGGGAAACTAAGCCACAAAAGTTTCAAAATCTTAGAAGAAGAAGATGGAAACAACGATGCAAACTAGGAAGCAGAGACTAATACCAATGAGAAGGATAGGGATGCTAGCATGGAGGATATACTAGAGAACAACCAAAAAAAGGATGATCTACCAAGAATTATGGAGCTCAATAGGGACCATGAGATGACCCCAAGTGAGGTGGGAACGAAGGACCGTGAACTGCAGGAGATTATTGGGAGGGATAACTTAGATCTAGAAAAGTTGCTAGAGCAGGGTATTGCCAAAGGGGTTGACTCCCTGCCAAAAGAGGAGTTTGACAGGGTTCAACAGCTCTTCCTTCGGAGATCCCAATCGAAGGGTTCTGGAGTCAAGAGAAACCATGATAGCTAGGAGAATAGAGGGATGAAAACAATGGAGGAAACACTGGGGCACTCTTCAAAGAATCCTTGTAAGAAAAGAGGAAGGAAAAGAAAGAATGAGTTGATGACCGAATGTGGAAAACTCATGATTAACTCAGGTAAGATGGGAGATCTCACTAGCTACTCCTTTACAAAACTTTCTTAATGAAGCTCACAACCTAGAACATTAGGGGCCTAGGAAGTAAACGGAAACAAAGAAATCTTAGCGGTAGAATATAAGAAGAAAAACCAAATATGGTTTTTATTTAGGAAACTAAGTGCTCAATGGACAAGATCAGAGAAATACAAAGTAAATGGTTAAGAAAGTATGAGTATATAGAGGTTAAGGCAAATAACTCAGAAGGAGGGATTCATACTCTTTGGGTTGCCCAGAAACATGGAATCCTGGATGCGAAAGCGTACAGGAACTATCTATCGCTGGTGATTTAGCCTTTCAGTGATAGGGAGACTTACATGATTACAAATGTCTATGGTTACAAAAAACTAGAAGACAAACTCAAGCTTCTCACCTCCCTTGAGGAGCTAAGAGAGAGATATCCTAATATGCCATGGTTTCTGTCAGGGCATTTCAACATGATAAAATCTCTTACTAAGAAGAAAGGTGGCACCAGAACGCTAGGGAGAGACTCCATTGCCTTCCTGAAATTCACAAATAAAATGAGACTAGTGGATGTTGAAATAATAAATGGCCCCTGGAACAATAAGAGAGGAGGGGCTTCTCAAGTTTCCTCTAAACTAGATAGATTCCTAATCTCAAAGGACCTCCTTCTCACAGGCCTTGACATAACAACTCTAATCCATCCTTTTGGAGGCTCAGACCACTGGCCTGTCCAACTTGAAGCCACATATATAGGTACACCAAGGAACATACCTTTTAGGTTTGAAAATGTCTAGCTCTCTCACCCAGACTTCACCAGCAATATTGACATATGGTGGATGGAAGATTTTCCCATTCAAGGCATTAAAATGTTTATGCTACAACAAAGACTTAAACACATAAAATCCAGACTCAAATATTGGAAGAAAAACGAGTTTGGTAATATTTTTAAAGCCAAAAGAGAAGTTGAACAGAAACTCCAGGGGATTAATCAGATCATAATCACATATGGCTTTACTGAGGAACGAAAAACTCAAGCTGAGTCTCTTTAGAAGGAATAGGAAGATAGGTGCATCCAAGAGGAGATATTTTGGAGGTAGAAATCTAGAGTGCAATGGATTAGGGAAGGGGAAAAAACATAAAGTTTTTTCATAAATTAACTTTGGATCGCAAGTCAAATAACATAATTTCAAAACTTAGAGATTTTCAAGGGAAAGAGCTTGTCTCCCACAAAGAAATAGAATCTATCCTAGTACAACACCTCCTTAACATTGCAAAGGAGCCTCTCTTAGACATGTCATAGTTCATTAACAATTTAATGAAGTACTTTCCCAATCATGTAACAAGGGAAGATGATCACAATATTAACATGCCAGTGTCTAAAGATGAGGTCATTGAAGTTATCAATGAGACGCGAAATGGGAAAGCTCTTGTCCCGGATGGATTCAATGTGGACTTCTTCAAGGCATGCCGGAATACAGTCAAACCAGAAATGCTTGATGTAGTGGAAGAATCTAGAAGATCCAGAACAATTTTGAAGGCTCTCAATGCCTCTTTCATAGATTTGATTTCAAAGCAGGAAAAATCTATGACACAAGAGAGATTCAGACCCATAGCTTTATGTAATGTGGAGTATGAGATTATTTCCAAAGTGATCGCTAACAGACTCAAGCCACTTCTTCTAGCTCTTGTCTCAGAGGAGAAAACTAGATATGTGGAAAGAAGATATATTCTCAATAACATCATACAAGCTCATGAGATGGTACACTTTCTTGAAAGCAATAATAAAGTTTATATGATTATATAGCTTGACCTAGAAAAAGCTTATGACAAGCTAAGCTAGTCTTACATCAGGGCAATGCTGAGAGCTTATGGTTTCGACCACAACTAGATTAGATGGGTTATGGCCCTGGTATCCACAACTAGCTTTTCCATCTTGCTTAGTGGCTCACCCTCCATAAACTGTTTGCTTTATAGGGGTCTCATACAAGGGGATCCTCTGCCCCCTTCCTCTTTGTGCTCATGATGGAAGGACTTGGTAGAGCAATAAAAAGTGAAAGTGTTGAAGGAAGAATCCAGGGACTGAAACTGACCATAGATGGAGTTGCTTCAACTCACCAACAATTTATGGATGACACTATGCTACAGGGCATTCCCACAGTCAAGGAAGCCAAAGCTTTTAAACAAATCTTGAACGACTTTGCTATGGCCACTAGTACAAAGGTAAGCCTTGACAAATCAAATTTTTTCTTTTTTAACACTAACATTGCTATTCAGAGAAACCTCACCAAAATTATATGGTTTCAAAGGGATTAGTTACCTTCTAAGTATCTTGGAATCCCTCTTATGGAAAAACATCTAAGTAGGGGAATGTGGGAGCCGATAATTAACAAACTTCAGGATAGGATTAGGAAATGGACATGTAGATATTTGAATTTGGCACGGTGCCTTATGCTTACAAAGGTTGTCGTGCATGCCATAACCATTTTTATGATGTCAGCTCTTCCCGCTCCTAAAGGAGTTATGCAATAGATTAGGAACATTTGAAGAGATCTTCTTTGGGACAAAAGGGAAGAGAAAATGAAATGGGCTTTGACAGCTTGGGACAAGATCTGCAAACCTACGACCCATGGTGTTTTGCGGCTTCATGACCCTAAAACCCTTAGAAAAGTTTCGAGTGCTAAACTTTGGTGGAGGTGGCCTAAGGAATCGACAACCCTTGGGCCAAGCTTTGGAAACAGAAATACACAAATAATTGGCAGGAGAGGGATCACATTCGAATGTCTGGGCTTATAAAGGGCTCCCACATTTGGAATCTAGCTGGGGAAAATAGATCAATTGTCTAGCAGCACAACTTCTAGGAGATCGGAGCTAGGAACCTGGAAAGATTCTGGGAGGACAACTGGCAGTAGGAACCAAATTTGTTTAGGGTAGAACTAACCACTCTCAGGAATGACACTGACAACAAAGGCTTCTGCATGGTAAATGACTTCTGGGATCAAATAAGGAACAATGGTAAATGGAGAATATGGAAGGATCTCGGCTATAGTGAAGAGAGCCCTTTGAAGCCTCAGGCAGGATCTCTTGCTTGAGACTTGGAATAGAGGAATATTTTGCTATCATCATTGTCTAACCAAGTGAGATGGGGAGGAAACATAGAAGGTAACTTTAACCTCAAAGAAGCCAAACGAATAGCCCTAGGGTTTGATTATCAAAACGTTGATAAGGTATGGAAAGACCTTTGGAAGCATGAGCATTGGATGAAAATAAAGCTGTTTATGTGGTTGGTTCAACAAAAGAAAATTCTAACTTGGGAAAATATTCTAAAAAGGGGTTTTGTTGGCACATCCGAATTCCATCTATGTGGTTCACAAGAGGAGACGATGGAATACTTACTCAATCTCTGCCCTTTTATCTCTTCCTTGTGGGATTGGGTGGCCTCAATCTTCAGGCAGACTAATAAGGACAAAATTAGTATTACCAACACCTTGAAGAATTGGAGAAAAGACTTCTTAGGCAATGAAATCATCAACAAAGCTTTGACTCTAGTTCCAGGCTTCGTAATCTGGGATTTCTAGAAAGAACACTATGGCAGGATTTTCAAGAATAAAATTGGGTCAACCTAGAAAATTATTGCACAAATATTAAGACATCTCAAAGACACGGTTGGAGCCCTTTTAGGAAGACCTCTTGAGGACCCTACTCTACCCTAGGATTCTTGTATACTGTTGCAGTTGGTTATCTATTCTCTAGTTCCCCAGAGCATAAACAAGGGCATGAGACAAATAAATGCTAGTAAAGACATTTGGCAACCTCCTCCCCATGGTTTCTTCAAATTCAATATAGATGGAGCCTCTAAAGGTAACCCAGAGATGGTTGGTTTTGGAGGGGTCATCAGAGATGAGCAAGGGTGCATTAAGGTTATCTTTCACAGTCATTTTGGGACTAGCACTAATAACATGGTGGAGCTCATGGCCTTAGAGCAATGCCTAGAAATATTGATTGAGTCAAATTTACATAATGCCATCATTGAAGCAGACTTTGAATTGATTATTAATGCGTTCAAGAAGATTTGTAATGGAAAAGCATCATGAAAAGTTTCAAAACATTGGCGGCTTTTGCAGGTCTTTCAGCGCATTCATACCCACCTATAAACCCTGAGAACGGTTAGCTATGTTCACGTGCGAAGGAAAGCCAATATGCTAGCTAATCGTCTCGCGAATGGAGTGTTATGCAAAGAAAGTTACAACAGGTATGCTTGGAATTCCAGACCCTTCGGAAAATTGCATGAGGATTGTCAATCACAGTTGGCCAAAGATATGGAGAACTTCCAGACTATCAAGAATGAATGAGAAACAAGACCAGTGGAAGCAGGAGTGAGCGGAAGCGAAAGTCTTTCTTAATCGTTGATCCCTCAAAAATGCGTAAAACAGAGCTTTCTACAGGGAAGGGGCCCTTGGTAAACATTAGGCTTTATAGCAGGTCTCCAACTCTACCATCGTATGGATATTGGATGGGAAAGTGACCGAAGGTAAACTAACCAAGCAGACTCGAAGATTTTAGATCAACGGATCATAATCTTCATTAGGTCTGTAAAAGAGGGTAAAGACCTTGTAAGTTTCTGATCCAATATCACGGAGGACTTTCAGATCAACCGAGACCTAATTGTATGGATTTCAAGTTCTAAAAGTAATCGAAGGTTAAGTATCAGACCGGACTCGAAGATTTATAAACCAATGGCTCTTATGATTTACCAAGTTCATGAATTGTGTAAAAGGGGTTCTTGTTGCCGAGGCAATAATGTTCGCGACCCTCGGATCTCAGAGGATCCTGATCAAAGGGTCATTGAGTTTCAACATGGGAGGAGATTAAGGCCAAGAACGAACCTGAATTTTTATACGTAGATAGTTTATTTACCCTGTCAGCTTTGTAAAGCTAGTAAAGGTCATGCATATCTCTGAAGCGATTTATTTAACGACCGTTGGATCATGGGAGGTCCTATTGAATGGCCATCAGGTTGGATAATGGGCACAGGTTTAGATGTAAGATTAAGGCATAAGGTTTTGGGTTGTTTTGGGTTAATCTTCATCGGGTTAACCCTTGTTGGTCTTTGCAATTGTACAAACTTGTAATATATGTAATATTTCTTGTGGTTAATAGAAGGCTCCACTCTTACTTGACAAAAAAATTAATTTGTTAAGGGAGTATTCATATATTAATAATGTAATGACTAGATATAATAGTACATAAAGAAATATTTGTATATTAAAAATTGTGTATAATATAATCATTTCAATTATTTTAATTACTATTATAATTAAGAATAGATTAAAAGATAATATATTATAATGTTATAAGATTATAAAAATATAATAATATTAAAATATTAAAATCTTAATATTGATGTTATTATTCAAGGTAATAACGTCATATATTAATTATTCATTGATCTTATATCTAGAGGTTAAATTAGAGTAGTTTAATTAAGTAGTTGTAATGTTATAATTCTTGGTTAAGTATTTTATATCATTAATAATTAAGTAATCTTAATATCAAAATTTAATTAATAATTTAATTATTAATATTTGATTAACTTTATTATTTTAATTATATTATTAATTATGATGAAGTCTTGATTGAGACTTATGTAGTAGAGGGAGGGAAAGAAGAAGATTTCAAGGCCATTATCTTTGTTTAGATTTCTAGGGTTTTTGATGATCTCTAAAGTCTATCTAAAGCATATTTCATCTTTCAAGTAGTGGCTTTCATATTTTGATTGTACTTGTAATACCCATATTTTTTTTTTTTTTCAGACATGGCTCATTGTAGACTTTTAAATTATTATTGGACTTAATGGCTATGGGAGCCATGATTGAAACTATGTGATAATGTAATTGTATGTTATTTTATTGAATTAATAATTTAGTTGTTTGGAAATATTCAGGAAAGGGATTTTGAGTATTAGAGACATCTTGCTAATTTATAAAAAGTCGTTAGTGGTTCATTTCCATATGGTGGAACTTTCCAAAAGGTCTCCTAAAAATCCTTCCGAGAAAGTTATTAAATATATTAACATAATGGGAGATAAATATTATGTTAATCATTTAGCTAGAGAGAAATGTTAAGTTGGGTGAAAAGTAGAATAAGGCACATCGAGAGAGAAAGGCGTGCTTTAAAGAAAAAGAAAAATATTATTTTTCTTAAGTTAAGAAAAAACCTAGGTAACTAAGGGATTCAGACCCTAAAAGCACGAAGTTGCTAAGGAAAAATATGTTAGGAAGAAATTATAATAAAACGACTCAAGAACCCAAGATGGTTGTTAATTCTTAAAGTCAAGAATATTTGAGCTTAAGGAGAACTGTTGGAGATAGTTCAAGGTTGAGTGGAGCATGATTTGTTCCTACATATTCCCCAAGAATGTAATTATGATTATACATATTTATATTTGTATTCTATAAATTGTTGTTGAAATAATTTAATGCGAGAATGCAAGTTGAAGGTGGAGTTCCCATGATCAACTATTTATGTTACGAATTTGCATGCATTAATTAATCATTTTCCAACCAACAAATTCAATGTGATATGTGATTGATGTGATTCTTATGTTCAAAAAATTATAATATTTAATGTCATATGGAAATGAGTAGATGAATGTGGAAGAAAAGAGTTACTTGTATATAAAATAAGGTATACATGTGCATAAGAAGATTAACTACGAAAGTAGTTGATTATGGTTAGACTCATGATATTATATTGTGACTTAAGGTTTATATTTGAGAATTAGATAGACTATATATGCATAGTTAGAATATCTCCTAGTAGGTAAATTTGTGCTAGTTGTGTAAGCTCTAGACTATGGATAGGTATAATAATTAAATAGAGTTATATTAGAAGTATTATCCAACGTAAATGTAAGAATAGAAGTCAATGCTACAACATACATACGTAACTTCTTGAATCGATACCAAGACGTTATATACATACGTATCAGAATAAATTTCTTCTCCAAGCTATCATTGGAATTTATCTCTAATGAAAAAAACACGCAGTTAATTAGTATACATTTCTCAAGTTATATTATTTTACTCTTATAGGAGTGGATATATAATGGAGGTACACTGCAAATAAAAGGAATCAAATTAATTCCAATAAACTTGTGCTGTATTTCTCAAGATCATACATTATCCTATTGAAATACTATGAAGAAGATGTTCTATATAATTAAAATCTAATTACTTATTTGGGTAAGGAAATATGGGATGTCTATTTTGTTCCTATAAACTAATAAATTCTTCATTATGTTTGTGAGTTTGGCATAATGGAAGGAATTGTATGCTTATACTTAGCAATTTAAAGGATGTTAACTTCATAAGTTTTTTTAATGGACTTATATAATATTGAATAATACTTTAAACATTATATGAGACAAACTGTTTGGTTTCATAGTCATGATATTCAAGTAAAATACTTAGGAATTTTAGTATTCCTTAGTAAATTTCATTAAGTATTTCAAATACAAAAGAAGAGAATAACATCATAGAAGGGTTTATGATTAAATCCTTTATGCTATGTTGTAAAAGAGTTAATAAGATAAATCTTCCTAAACAATGTTACAGTAGTCTTGAGATGGAGTACAGAATTATAATAAAACAAAGATGACAAAATTGATAATCTAATGAGTATACTAATAAGAGTGTTAATTTAGGATGGGCAAAAGAGAACCAAATTGTGTTTTTAGTGAAACAAGAAATTTTGGAGAAACTTTGTAGTATAGGACTTCACTCATAGTACATATAACTTGTGTAACATGTATAATATCAAATAGGGTGGACCAAGTAAAGGTAAGATTCCTTTTCACATAAATAAAAAAATTGTACACCTAGCTCTATAGCCGGTATGCATTTGACACAAAATTGAATGAATAATATTATGAAATGAATAAATAGAAGACTAACTTTTACAGAGTCTAATAGACAACGTATATAAGGTAAATTTATGGCTTGTTAAGGCCCAAGGCTAAACTATACATGTTGGAACCTTGTAGAGTTGAAATATAATAAAAGTCGAAAACCTAGATTTGGGTTATGACTAATAAAGTCAAGTCATAGTGGTACACAATGAAAAACTTTTGGAGGAAGTGAGAAATTAAAGGATGTCGATGTGTAAGAAAAAGGAGTCAAAATTTAACTTCAGAATGTGTAAGATGCCTTAGTGCAAATTAAACAAGCCAACTAGTTCACTTCAATGACATACTTGTAGCCAAAATTATTTAGGCTAGGGTCATAATTTTAGACTCTTATTATGTGGATTTAAACAAATGGGGAAGTATTACATAAAATAGGAAAATAAGTGAAGTGAAAATATACCTGAGAATGAAAATGGTAGTGCATATTTCCTTATCTTTGAGCAGAAAAATATATGAATGTAAACACAAGTATGGAAAAAAACAAAATCTTAAAAAAGAGAGGAAAATCAACTGTGAAATTCTGTAGGTCACAAAAATATGCAACTATTCGAAACAATTTTATGGTTTCTAACATAACGCCTCATGGGAAAACTAAAACGAAAGCAACTATCATAAAGAAGTCAATGTAGCCTTAGCCATTAATAGCCATGGCTTAATTAAGCTCTGTAACTCGCAAAGTGCGGTAATAAACTACAAATGACAGGAAATCTTGGAATTCCTAAATGGAAATAAAATAAATCAATGTGCTTGCCATTGTAAATAAACATAACTCATGAAAAACAGCATAAATTTGGTGATTGGGAAAAAACCCTAGTCTAATAATATCGTTGTAAAGACCCAAGGTGACCTAGACAAAAGAACTAAAAATACGAGAGAGATTAAATCTTATTAATATTGTATTAGGCTGACGCACATAAGAAATTGGAAAAATGCTCGAGTCACAACCTCTAAATAAGGTAAGGGTTTTTATTAGTATAATGCTTGACCATTTCTAGTGAATATCTAATGCAAAATGCAAAGAAGAACAATTTTGGGATGTTACATGTGAAAGAAAAATGAAGAACCCCAAATAGTGAGTTATGAAATCAGTGAGTTTTGTTTTTGTGAGCTCTGCATTCTCGGTAGACTCTGGTAGTTTTGGTATGATATTTTGCTGTTACGTGTTCTAGTTCAAGGTTTTAACCTGAAAGTCTCTTCCCTTCGTCTGGTACAAGCTCCGTCAACACTGTTGGTTCCATCTCTACTTGGTCTGCACTTGTTCTGGTAATTTGTTGTGTGTATATGGCTCGCTGTTTAACATTTATGTGCATTCTTGGCATATGATTTTTATGTCTGTGGTTTTCATGGTCGTTGTATTCTGCTTTTGGTTGGAGCTGCTCGAGGTAACAATCTTCTAGTTTCTGACCGTCGTTTCTCAGGTCCGAGCGGAATGTGGTTGCAACTTATTTTTCTCCTTGAACACTTCAAGGTAAGTTCCGTTGGTTCCATTCTGTCATTGCTTACTCATTTTCTCTCATTTAACTAACGTCTTTGCTCCTTGCGAATAGGGTGACCTTGTGGAACCGCTATGGCCGTAGCTTGCCTCTATCAGGTAGGTTCTGAAGTTTTTTTTTCTGTTAGTCTATATACCCTTGCTTCTCTTCACTACCTGGTTCTTACATATCTTGTTTAATGGTTGTAGTTGTAGGTATGGTTGCTCGAAGGGTTTCGATACCTGGTGGTTCGTTTGCTCTGGCTAGACACGGGTAGTGTCGTTCTCTATTCTTTTCATTGCTTTCGTTCAACACCTTGATTGTGGTTTATTAAAAACTATGTGTAAATAGTTTGTTGAACCGTTGAATGTATACAGTCTTGGTTGTAGGTTTACACAATTGTTGTTTTCTTTACTCTGTTTGGTGGCTACCAGTAAGCCAAGGCTTCCTAGACCTGCGCTGTGTGTTGTTCCAAAGTTGCCATAAATTCTAGTGTGGACTGTGTAATTGTTGAACAGGGTTTTCCAAACTATATATATAATGAATAGAAAGTTTTTTTTACTCCCAGACCTATTTTAAAAATGAAACTGTGAATGTTTGTTCTTCAGGCATACCTGACAATGCTTGCACCTTATTACTTGTTTGGTATTTCGGCTTGTTCCGGCACTCCGTCGTTTACATGTCGGTTATTTCGGGAACTGTAAGATTTGTTTTTGCAGCACATCCTTAAATTATCTTTGCAACCTGTCTGGTTTCATTTGCTTGCTGGGACCAATGTAATTCGAATCACTTGTACGACCACACACCTATACGATTGAATCGAGACAAACTTATACTGTAATTGATAATCAATGTAACGTCATGAAAATAATTCAAACAGTCAATAGGACGCTAGAGAGCGATATTTGTGTGCGCAAAAAAATATATATCTCTTTATTTTTTCTTCTCAAAAATTTGAACCTTCTCATTGTGTTTTATTCCTTCTTTTAAAATGATCGTGAGGAACTGTTTGGTTTTTCAACCGTTGTTGGTTACTTCTGATTAGTTACATCTGTTTAGTTATTGAGCTACTATTGTCTTACAACATTACTTTGAAAACAAAACTAGTTGCTTAAAACATTTGTCCTAATTAATTCTAATTCTTGACCTTCCTAAATTGTTCGTTTATTAAATTAGACAACATAATGAATTAAAAGTAAAAGAAAAACAACCACATTACCCACTCAGCAAATTACTCCTCTGTCCTCTTCAAAGGCCAAATAGCCTTCCTTTTGCCTTGACCCGTTAGCTAGATGCTCCTGGATCAGGCTCCCAGGGTAAAAAAAAGTCATGGCTCCGTTCCATGAGCTCCTCCACAGAATAACCAACCTTCTGTATCTGCGCCACGTCGAGCCACGAACTGTCCTCAATTGGACGATTCTTCCACTTAACAAGGTATCATAGGTACTCTTTCTTGCGAGTCTTATTGACTACCTGTGTGTCGAGAATCTTCTCGATCTCATGGGGCTGAACCGAAGGCATGTGTCTCATTCAAGAACTGTCTCCAACTTGGGTGTCCCGTTCTGGCTGTACCCCACTATTCTCCTCTGAGTTGGCAGTATATGGGAATAGGTCTACCACATTGCAAATAGGTGATATGCCTATATCAGGTGGCAGCTATATTTCATAAGCGTTGGTTGAGAACTTACGTAAAATTTTACAGGGACCAATCTTTTTGAATTTTAGCTTGTTATACGCGCCCTTAGGAAATTTCTCTTTGTGTAAGTGTGCAAGGACTTCATCACCTATGTTAAATTGGACTTCTCACTGCTTTAAATCTTCTTGTTGTTTGTATTTCTGCACTCTGTCCTGCAACTTTAGCTTCACTCGTTTGTGTAGTTCACTCATCACTTCAACAAAATCTTCCCCATCAACACTTCTCTATTCCAACTTTCCCAAATCCCGTAGTTCATGTATTCCCCAATAATGCATGCCGTACAAGATTTGAAATGGACTCTGTCCGGTGCTATGGTTTGGCGAATTGTTATAAGCAAATTCTACGTGAGCAAGAGCACGATCCAATAACTGTGAATTTTTCCCTGTCAAACTTCATAACAGATTTCCCATACTGCTGTTCACCACTTCCGTTTGTCCGTCAGTCTGCGGATCATATGCAGAACTGAAGTTCAACTGTGTGTCCAACTTATTCCATAGGGTGTGCCAAAAGTGTCACGTGAGTTTTACATCCTTTTAAGAAATAATAGATCTAGGTAGTCATGTAATCTAACAATCTCCATGAAAAACAAGTGAGCTACATGAGTGGCATCATTGGTTTTTTGACAAGGGATGAAAAGCGCCATTTTTGAAAATCTATCTACCACCACCATCACTGAATCATATCCTCGCTGTGTTCTAGGCAGTCCTAAGACAAAGTCAATGCTGATTGAGTCCCATGATCTACTTGGAACAGGTAGTGGTGTGTAAAGTCCAGTGTTCTGACTATGTCCCTTCGCTACTTGGCAGACTTTAAACCTATTCACATACTGCTATACATCTCTGTGCATTCTTGGCTAGTAATAGAAGTGTCCAAGCTACTCCAAAGTTTTGTCTATGCTAAAATGACTGGCTAGACCCCTGCTATGTTTCTCTCGTATAATATTTTCTCTCATTGAATAGTTTGGGATACACAACGGTCCTCCTCTAAAAAATAGTCCTTCCTACAAGTTGTAGTCCAACCATGGACTTCTATTCCTTAGCACGAGATTCTGATAGGCTTCAAAGGTCTCTTTGAAGTCGGTATCGGTTTGGTAAAAATCTTTCAAGTGTTAGAATCCCAAAACCTGTATTGTAATTTCCTGTAAGAGCAAGGCTCTTCTGCTGAATGCATCTTCCACCTTATTGGCTTGTCCACTAATGTGTTTCAGCACAAAGGTGAAACTCTGCAAATACTCTACCCATTTTGCATGCTTGTGGTTCAATTTATGTTGTTGCATTACATACTGCAGTGTTGAATTATCAGAAAATAATACAAACTCATTTCCGAGCAGGTAGTGTCTCCGATGCTTTAAATCCTGGAGGACGGCATAAAATTCCTTATCATACGAGGAATATTTCTGCCTGCTTTAATTCAATTTCTCACTAAAAAATGCAACAGGTTTATCTTCTTGACTGAGCACCACGCTAATGGCTGTCCCACTTGCATCACATCGAACCTGGAAAAGCTTATTAAAATCCGGTAGCCTTAGAATTGACCTCTCTGTAATCTTCCGCTTCAGGAGCTGGAAGCTGTTCTCTGCTGCCTTGGTCCAACAAAAATGCTGACTGGCCTTTTTTTATTGTGTCTAATATATGTGCACAGATTTCGCTAAAATTTCTTATGAACTTGTGATAAAAACTCGCTAGCCCGTGAAAGCTACGTACCTCAAATAAGCTCTTCGGTGACGGCCAATTAACGATTGCTACGATCTTTTCTGGATCCATCTTCAATTCATTTTCTAGAATTACAAAACCCAAGTAAACTAGTTCTTTCTATAGGAAAGTACATTTCTTTAAGTTTATCAACAGTTTATTCTGCTATAATTTCTCTAGCACTCTTTGAACATGTTGAAGGTGCTCTTCTTTCATTCTGCTGAAAACCAAGATGTCATCAAGATATACTATCACAAACTTACCGATGAATTCTTTCAACATTTCATTCATCAACCTCATAAAATTTGTAGGAGCATTACTCAAACCGAATGGCATGAACAGCCACTCGTACAACCCTTCATTGGTCTTGAAGGTTGTCTTCCACTCGTCTCCTTCTCTGATCCTGATTTGATGATAGAAACTCTTCTGATCAATCTGCGTGAAATAGGCTGCCCCACTTAGAAAATCCATCATATCGTCCATCGTTGGTAGGGAAACCTGTATCGAATAGTGATTTTATTGATAGCCCGCGAGTCCGTACACATCCACCGTTCTCCTCCCTTCTTAGGCGCGAGAACGGTTGGTATCGCACAAGGGCTCAAACTTTCTCTGATCATCCCTTTGTCTAGCAACTCTTGCACCTGTTTCCTAATATTTTCATTATCTTTTGGGCTCATCCAATATGTTTCTTTATTTGGTAGGCCTGCTCCGGGTATGAAGTCAATCTGATGGTTGATGCTCCTCTTGGGAGTCAACTTGTTTGGTAAATCATCAACTACAATATCCTTGAATTCCTGTAACATCCCTTGAATCTTTATAGGAAATTTAGACATTTCCATGTGCAACAGCACAGTCTTAGTCCTCCTTACGACACCATATTTCACTTCATTCTCCTCAATCTATTTAATAAACTATTTTCCACCTACTAACAACGCTTTTGTCCCGCTTGCTTATGTTGTATCCTCTTCTTTGATCGGTACAAGCATATGCTTGACTCCATCTTTAACAAACTTGTAGCAATTTATCTTCCCATCGTGTACCACCTTCCGATCATACTGCCATGGTCTCCCCAGCGGTATGTGACACACATTCATTGGCATGATATCGCAGACAACCTTGTCCTTGTATCTGCCAATGTGAAATTCAACCTCACATTGTTCATCAACCAATAGCTGGTGGCCGTTCTGCAGCCACAACACCTTGTAAGGTATGGGGTGCTTAAGTTGTCTCAATCCAAGCTTCTCCACCATCTCGGTGGCGAAAAAATTATCTGTACTCCCATTGTCTATGATCAATTTGCAGCACTTTCCATGTGATTTGCAAATTTTCCAGAATAGTGTCTTCCGTTGGGTTTGCTTGGCAGTTTCATTGGCTAGCCTCAACAGTACTTTGTTTGGAACCAAAGCCTCCCCCATTTCTACCACATTTTCTACCTCCTGGGGTGGTGCCTCAGCCTCCTCCGGCTATGCAACAAATGTTCCCCTCTGTCCAGCTTGCTCTGCTTCTGGGCATTTGAAGGATCTGTGCCCCCACTTATGGCACCTATAGCACTGGAAATTAGCTCCTCTTCCTTGGCCATTCCCTCTTCCTCGCTGATATGGCTGACTTCCTCTTTTGCTATCTCCTTTCTCTGCTATTCCTAAAGCTCTGGAGCTACTGCCTTATTTTCTATTACTGGGAGTTCTCCCTCTACCGTAGGACTATCCTCGTCCTCTGCCATTTCCTTGTCCTCTCCTATTATTCTATTTTCTATTAATATTTTCTTCAACTTTTACAACACTCTAATAAGATTCCTCTATGTTATGCGAGGAAAGAATATTGATTTCATCCAGTATTTCCAGCCTCAAACCGTTCATGTATCTTGCTGTCTTCTCTGGAGTATCATCAGTATAACTAACGCTCAAGCTCACACGGTAGAATTCTTTTATTGTCATGCCTTTCTATCTTAAGTTTTGTACCTATCGGTAAAGTGCAACCTGATAATCCTTTGGCAGAAATTTGCCTTTCATCTTTGCCACCATCCTTGGCCACTACCTTTTAGTAGCTTATTCATTCTCCTTCTATCCGTTTGGACACTAGCCCACCACAAAGCGGTGTGTCCCTTCAATTTTGTTGCAATGAATCTGACTCTTTTGTCGTCACTGATCTCTTTTTTCTCAAAATACTTATCCAACTCACTTATCAAGTCCAGTAGGACTTCGGTATATAGATTTCCATCACAGTTAGGAATTTCTAGTTTGGGCTTGCTGCCGGCAAGCATCACTGACCTCAACAATTTTATCTGTTGTGTTTCTTCATCTGATCTGTCTATAGTAGCTACTGCCTCCTCCTCATTAGCATCTCCAAGTTCTAGGTCTCTTCTCCTTCGTGCCTCCACTACCTCTAAGCGAGCAGTAAGGATCCTTATTTCTTCCCTCAGACCCTCGTCTGCTACTTTGTGTACCCCTCTTCCACGCCCTCATCTTCCAACCTCCATATCCTAATTCTTTCAACTTCCTGCTCTGATACCACTTGACGAGTCCAGGCTACATTATCACACCCCCCCACGGTTATCAATGAGGGAATAAAGCAAAAATTAATGATGAACAGTGGATTTGGTGTAAGGTTGATTCGCCGACAGTTGATTGTAATGATGTGTATTTGGTTCTTGGAACCCGCACTTGTGATTGGTACTTCTGGCTTTGGTTATTGGACAAGTGTCCTCCCTTGGGATCCTCAAGCCTGCCTTGGTATGGGTAGTCAAACCCTAACCTGAGTCATTCGCTTGCACACTCCTTCGGTTTTGTGAGCCCTATGTTCTCAGTAGACTCTAGTGGTTTTGGTATGAGTTTTTGCTGTTACGTGTTCTGGTTTAGGGTTTTAACCTGAAAGTCTCTTCCCTTTGTCCGGTACAAGCTCTATCAACACTGTCGGTTCAATCTCTACTTGGTCTGCACTTTCTCTGGTAATTTATTGTGTGTATATGGCTCATTGTTTAATGTTTCTGTGCTTTCTTGGCATACGGATTTTATGTCTGTGGTTTTCATGGTCATTGTATTCTGCTTCTAGTTGGAGCTGCTCCAGCTAACAATCTTCTAGTTTGTGACCGTCATTTCTCGGGTCCAAGCGGAATGCGGTTGCAACTTCTTTGGTTCCTTCAACACTTCAAGGTAAGTTCCCCTGGTTCCATGCTGTCAGTGTTTACTCCTTTTCTCTTAGTTAAATAACGTCTTTGCTCCTTGTAAGCGGGGTGACCTTGTGGAACTGCTATGGCTGTAGCTTGCCTCTGTCAAGTAATTTCTGAAGTTTTTTTTTTGTTAGTTGTATGCCCTTGCTTTTCTTCACTGCTCGGTTCTAACATATCTTGTTTAATGGTTGTTGTTCCAGGTATGGCTGCTCGAAGGGTTTCAATACCTGGCGGTTCGTTTGCTCTGGCTAGACAAGGGTAGTGTCATTCTTTGTTCTTTTCATTGCTTTCGTTCAATGCCTTGATTGGGGTTTATTAAAAATTGTGTGTCAATAGTTTGTTGAACTCCCGACTATATACAGTCTTGGTTGTAGGTTTACATAGTCATTGTTTTCTTTGCTCTGTTTGGTGGCTACCAGTAAGCCAAGGGTTCCTAGACCCGCATTGTGTCTTGTTCCAAATTTTCCATAAATTCTGGTGTGGACTATGTAATTTTTGAATAGGGCTTTCCGAACTATATATATAATGAACAAAAAGTATGTTTTTACTCTTGGACTTATTTTAAAAATGAAATTGTGAATGTTTATTCTTCAGGCATACCTAGCAATCCTTACAGCTTGTTACTTGTTCGGTATTTTGGCTTGTTCCGGCTCTCCATCGTTTACATGTAGGTTGTTTTTGGAACTGTAAGATTTGTTTTCACAGCACGTCCTTGAATTATCTTTGCAACCTGCCTGGTTTCATTTGCTTGCTGGGACCAATGTAATTCGAATCACTTGTGTGACCACACATTTGTAGGATTGAATCGAGACAGACTTATACTGTAATTGGTAATCAACATAATGTAATGAAAATAATTCAAACAATCAATAGGATGTTGGAGAGGGGTATTTGTGTACACAGAAAAATATATATCTCTTTATTTTTTCTTCTCAAAAAGTTGAACCCTCTCATTGTGTTTTGTTCCTTCTTTTAAAATGATTGTCAGGAACTGTTTTTGGTTTTTCAACCGCTTTTGGTTACATCTGATTAGTTACAAAGCTACTATTGTCTTATAGCATTACTTCGAAAACAAAACTAGTTGCTTAAAACATTTGTCCTAATTAATTCTAATTCTTGACTTTCCTATTTACTATTCGTTTATTAAATTAGATTACATAATCAATTAAAATTAAAAGAAAAACAACCACATTATCCACTCAGCAAATTACTCCTCTCTCCTCTTGAGAGGCCAAACAACCTTCCTTTTGCCTTGACTCATCAGCTAGATGCTCCTGCATCATAGGTACCAACATAGTGTAATGCAAGCCAAGTATTTCGGCTTATGGTTGTAATATAATCCATGTAAAATCTTGTTCAATAGATTAATAGAAGTATTGAGTAGTGCAAAAATAGTAGGGTGGTTTTGTGCCAAAAGTGTTTCAACCAGAGATATCCATGCTTTCATGTGTGCTTATTTGTGTTGATGCTTACCATGGTTATTATGCCTTGTTTTTATTGTTGATTTCATAATTTGATAAGCTAATACTATGGACGTGTGTTGCAAATTGTTAACTAGCAAAACAATTTAAAATTGATCTAAAGGCCATCACTTTTCACTCACTGCTTCTCCCCCAACCCTCTTAGTAGGGATCTAGTTTCCAACATGTTATTTATTTTACTGTCTTTTTATTCTTAGACTTGACTATTTTTTAGTTTTGATGGCCAGAAAGCCATGTTGGATTTGAAATGAATGTGAACAATAGAATTTCTAGGATGTAATAAATGGATTTATTAGTAAATAAAGAGTTGGAAATTAGTTGTTAAAGAAACATTAGGGCTAATGGATTCTTGTGAATGATTTGGAAACCATTATTGGTGGCTAATATCAAAATAAACCTTCCCTTAAATGACTCCTAAAAATCCCTAGGATTCGGTAAACATGATCTAACATGATGGGAGAGAACGATCTATTAAATCGCTTAGTTGGAGAAAATACTATGTATTGGTGGAAAAAATAACCGTGGGAGAGAAAAGTGAGCTTCAAAGAAAAAGGGAAAAGACCTTTTAAAAAAAAAGCATATGAAGTTGGGTTGTTAGACCCAAAAGGTAGGATGTTGCAAAGAATAATCTACTCAGAAGAAATATTATAAAACCAAATATTGAGGAATCAGGGAAGGTTGATTCCTTTTCCAGGCATATCTTGTCTTGGGGGGAACTGAAGGATTTAATTCAAGGTCAGGAAGAAAGTGTATTTTCCCAAGGAAATTTTCAAATGCAAATACGGTTAGGATTTCTATTTATGCTTAGTATTTATGATTGATGAATTGTGTATTTTGATTATTGGATTTAGTGCATTCAAGATGTGTATCAAATTAATCTAGTTGCGGTCTAAGAGAAGTTTTATTTACTTAGTATGTGTCATACAAATTTTGTTTCAGATTTGTTTATCAATTTATGAAATACAGTAGCATAACCTTATGAACATGTTTGTGGGGGCAATGGAATCACAATCTATTATAAATTTTCCTTGTCTATATGTGTGTGTCGTTGTAAGATGGATGCACAAAATGACATACTACAAGTATGATTATGTTAAATCGGGAAATGGTATGCATAAGCATTGATAGATATGTGTATATTCTTATTGTAAAAATAAAAAACATGGAAATAACCATAAATCTACAAAATATAATTTTAGTTATGGTATTAAACTTATGGTATATTCAATATGTTTTAACTAGAAATAGAAAAAAGAGAAGAAAGTCGATGTATGTTTCCTAGGAAGTTAACCTAAGGAAGGAATGAATCTCGAATTCATTAACAGTGGCTCGAGAGAGTAGTTAGGGATTATACGCACAAGCCTACCCTATCTATTCAATATCTTCTTATAAGGATGGGAGATCACATAAAAAATGAATATGATTCAATCAACTCCTGCTAATATTAAAGTAGTGGAAGGTTAATTGGTTTCCTCTGTATCATCAATATATTTGGAAGCTCTTGTGAGAAATGAAGAAAGAATATTTTTGTGGTGGAGGCGTTAAAACTTCTATATGTGACACTTATATATATATATTTATATTTATATATATATATATATATATATAGTATGTATATATTAGTAGAAACGCAAAAAAATATATCAGTAGAGTTAGAAAAATTGAATTTGGAAGCACGAACCCATAAGAGATCATTAACTGAAAAGTTATATAGGTGAAAATAATGCAGACCAAGCCCACAGTAATCAACAACGAGTAAGAATGGAAAAAAAACCATGAGACAAACAAATATGTGATTAAAATAACTGTAGTGGAAGAGAAGGTCTGAGGAGATTATTGAATAACACTAACAGGTGAAAATACAATATTTTAGTCCATAGTCACATTGATCATTCAATGTACAAGGGAAGTTGGAGCAATATAAAATTACAAAAGAAAAATAATTGAAATAATCGAATCACCTTTTACTAATTATAGCTAAATAACGAGGAACAAATAAGTTATTGGGTTGAGTCACATGAATATCACACCATTGTCCAGGAGGAAAGTTCAGCACATATATAGAGAACTAATAAGTTACCACAAAACAATAAATGAGTACATCCGAATTAAGCATCATGGAAAAAATCTAGAATAACGTCAACGTTAATGACCATTGTGATACAGAAAAGGAAACCCAGGGATTAAACCTCTAAGGGTGATAAAGGAATTTATATTAGGTAGAATTAAAATATAATTCGACATTCCAACCAGAATGTAAAATGCACATAGGTTAAATAAGGAAATAATGAAAGTTAAAGATCGATCTTACGAAGAAAGATTATATAATATATAATATATATATATATATATATATTCAATTTCAATAGTTTGTACAAACCATAGAACTTCAAACATGGTACATAATACAATCTTTGCCAAAAAAAGAAAGATGGTGTTTCAAACATATAAATTGCAATTACTCGTGAATTTCTTCAACCAAAACAAAACGAAGCAAAATAACCATATGACAATCTAATAAACTTAAAAACATCGAATCATGAAACCAACATGACAACGCATAATTGAGCATGATTTTTTTTTTACAAATCAAATAAAACCTATTTATCATAATGACAATTTATAGCCTTGCAATGCACATAAATCAATTATAAATTTAGTAGGTACATTGTACATAAAAATCCCTATGGGGAAACCTTCAAAGGGTGCAAATCAAATAATTGAAATTTTTAATGAAGTACATATCCTCTAGTTCCTAAGACCTTATAAAACAAAAAGAGAAAATAATACAAATATGTTAGGCATTCAAGTCGAGGAGTAAGTAATACTGTAAAGTAGCACACAAGTCGAAAGTTATGTACCTTAGCCCACTCGCCAAAATTGTTGAGAAGGATTAATAATAGGAAAAGGAAACAAAAGGTAAAGCAAAAAATTCTCCATGCTATTTGTGGGTAAGATCACAAATAATGTTCTTTGATTACTAAAAAGAGAAGAAACCAACCTCTAATGTAGGGGCCAAGAATCAGTGGTGAGAGGAACAACTTCTAAGTTTTCATAAAATCCTGAGTACATTTTGAGCATGATCACCTATAACATGAGATAGAGAGTTTCGTGACAGCTAGTAGGTTGAGGGTAAAAGTAGGAGGCTGGACAGATAGCATTGAAAGGAAAAAATTGTTCACTAGAATACCTGTACAAGACAGAATCCAAAGAAATCTTACACTACACCTTTTAGTGAACTACTTAGGTTGGAAGAGGCTGACAAGGGTTTTCTAGTCCAGTGGCATACCACAGGAAGATCAGTAACTCTCATCACCACAAAAATGGAAAAGAAGAAAAAAAACGACAATAAATACTTGGCTCTTCATCTAGAGGAAGGTTATATTCTCAGTGCAATCTGACCTACGGGCTACAACACCAACACTTACCAAGTATGGGGACAGTAAAAAGGTGAAGAAAAAATAAATTTCATCCACCTTAATTCATAAGCAGAGACTGTGATTAATAATTCAAAAGGAGGACCAGAAACTTACCTGGAGAAGCAACAATAGTGATAGAAGCATGAGAAAGATAGGGTTGAAGGGTCACTTTCGTTTCAATAGTGAATGGACCCTGACACCACCTAAGTGAACTTGAAATTGGTATAGAGAATATGTGGGAAAAAGAACATAAATATTACACAAAATAAACAGGGAAGCTGAGAATAAATAAATAAAGTGTCTTACTTATTCCTTCGAGAGACAAGCATGGTCTCTTAAGGTCACAACACCTAGTTTGTACACTGAATTGTTGAACCATCAACACCTCATCGGGCATCACTATGTGGCATAACACACCTCGCTAATGAAGGAATCCTGCTGAAATGAAATATGTCTTGATATTTTAGATTAGGGTTAGAGAAAATTCTTCATCATTGTTGGATGAGATGAAAAAATCCTCAACATTAATGTTTCCCAAGATCATACCCCATGTGATATTCAAGTGATCTAGATGGAGGTGGCAAGCTAGGATTGAGCACCTAGTTTTATATTGTTGCTACAAAAATAAACAAAACCTTCATAGCCCTTGCGCACACCTAGCTATAAGGTTTAAGGAATTCATATGAATAGAGTCCAAATATATATTCCTAGATAGTGGGTTGGAAAGTACACCCCGTTAGTTCATAACCAATGTAAAAAGGTAACTAACTCACGTGAATCGAGTTCGTTCACATAAAAAATAAAAACAAATATACCAATATACATGGGAATAATATATACATCCTTCTACCATGTAAAAATAGAGAGGATTACTAAGGTATTTTTTTAGTATACATGTTAGAGGAAATATTATAGAGATCACCTTAATGAGGAAAATGATGTATGTATTTATAAAAAAATAAAAAATTGAGGAACATTGGGCATGTGAAAAGAGCCCTAATTTCAACACTAGTCTCACAGGGAATCACCACACTACAATATAGTTGAATGTAGAATCACGAATCAGATTTATAAATTGTTATGTTAATGCTAGTTGTGTTGATTATAAGGTATTTCATTGAAGTAGAGTTACAACTTCAACTTCCAGACACCACCCGTCCGCTTGCAGTAGATGGGGTAGTCATCTATGTGGAGTTAGGAGTAGGAACTAACACAATTACAAATTAGTTGGTGGATATTGTAAAGAGTTTACAATAAGAGGTACATTATCTCAGAAAAACAATGAACAATTATTAAAGGCGAGTGAAGAATAAGAAATAATGATTAGTGACTTAACTAAAAAGTCTAGCCAAAAGATAGTAGAAGTAGGAGAGGATGGAGGGAGAACAAAACTTTTGAAAAGAAACCATGGGGGGATGGAAATAGAAAATTATGAAATTGGGGAAGATTTTCACATGAATTACACAAAAGCCCAGAAAAAAAGCCGAAAATGGAGCTCCAACGGGAGTTCAGAAAAATAAAATCCCCTACTTTTGATGTGAAAAAGGAGGAGGATGCATAAGATTGTCTTGTCAAAATGACCAAGTATTTCGAAGTTTGTGAGTACGAAAGCAATCTGAAGGTCATACTAGCCATTTATCAGCTACAAGGCAAAGATTTTATTTTCTGGGAAGAGGTCAAAGATGTGCATACATTGGAGAAAAAGACAATGTTCTGGGAGGAGTTCCAGAAAAAATTTAAAGAACGATATCTAAATGAATGACATTATCATGATTGAGAAAAGAAATTCCATGAGTTAAGAGTGCGAAAATTAATTATGGATGAGTTTGTGGCTAAGTTGAACAATTTGCTGTGGTGCATCCCTTATATTAAAGAAGAAAAAGCTAAGCTACAATGATTTTTGAAATACCTACTAGTTCCCTACAAGGGAAAGGAGTGTGTTTCACAATCCTAAAACACGGGATGAAGCTATAAGAAAATCAAGACAATGTTGTCAACAGTTTAAAAATAGTGGAGAAGGCTCAAAACCTTGGCAAGGTAACGACATAAGAAAATCTGTGATGGGCTCCGAAAGGTAGAAATATTCTTATCTTAAAAAATTTGGAACTTAGGGATCACCAATGGAAGAAATTCAAAGTAGCCAACATGATCTCAAACTAGGTCTAAACCCATGGCATTGAATAATAAAAAGACAAGTGGGGTCAAGGAGAGAGAACTACTGAAGTGTTGGGGGTGCGATGAACCCCATTTCTTGAGGGACTTCCTGCATAATCCCAAATTTATTCAAAACATCTAAGTTGTTTGTGAGGAAACTATTGTGAATGATATTTCCTAAAACATCTCAGGAATAAGTGCAACACTGGAGGATTGACAAGTGGAGAATGAATCCACAATGGTAGAGATTGAAGATACAATTTCCAAGAAATTTGTTTCTGTCTTAATTGATCTAGGGGCTAGTTTAAGCTACATTAGTCCTCAAATTGTGGAAAAATGTAATCTAAAAAATGAAAAATTCAAAACTACATGGTTCGTACAATTAGCCACTGATACAAAGAGGAGGGTAACTAGAGAAGTGAGATAATGTCACATTGATTTAAAGAGTTGTTCTATATAAGTGAATTTAAATATCCTTCGCTTATGATCCTATGATATATTAATAGACTTGGACTCATTGGAAAAATAGGTTGTTATTATAAATTGTTTAGAGAAAAATAAGTTGTGTGAGTCAAGAAGGATAAATCTATTTAATCAAAGGCATACCAAAAACAATATCAGTTAGACACAAATCATATTTAAAACTGGAAATGAGTGCAAGAAAAGGGTATCAATTATTTATGGTGCATGTGGAAATAAATGAAGATCAGAAAAAAAAAAAAAAAAAAAAATTTAAAAAAAAATAAATTAAAAAAAAATAAATAAATAAATTAAATAAATAAATAAATAAATAAATAAATAAAAAAAATAAAAAATAAAATTAAAAATAAATAAATAAATAAATAAATAAATAAAAAATAACAAATAAAAAATATAAATAAATAAAAATTAAAAAATAAAATTAAAAATAAAAAAATTAAAAAAAATAAAAAAATAAAAAATAAAAAATAAAAAAAATTAGAGACCCTATCAATCATTATTGAGTTTGGGGATGTTTATCGAGAGGAAATCCCAGGTTTACCTCCCTGTAAATACATATATTTCTCCATTGATCTAGTGCCAATATAAACCCCCATGCCTAAATCCCTAAATCAAATGAGTAGTCCCGAGTTACTAGAATTAAAGATGCAGTTGCGTTATCTACTACACAAGGATTATATTAGATCCAGTGTCTCACAATGGGGGACTCCTATGTTATTTTTCAAGAGGAAATATGGCACCTTTAAAATGTGCACCTATTATTGACAATTAAACAAGTTAACCATTAAAATTAAATACCCACTACCTCGTATTGATGATTTGTTCGATCAATTGAGAGGAGCAACTAAATTTTCGAAAATTGATTTAAGGATCGGGTATCACTAGTTGAGAATAAAAGATGCATACATTCATAAAACATCCTATCAGACCAGATATGGTGATTATGAATTTGTAGTGTTACGAACTTACTAATGCACCAACAAACTTTACGTATTCAATGAACAACTTACTTAACATGTACATTGATAAGTTTGTGATAGTATTTATAGATGACATTCTCGTGTATTCTAAGAATGAAAAAGAACACAAATAACATATGAGATTGGTGTTGCAAACATTAATAGAACATCAATTATATGTAAGTTTAATAAATTTCAGTTTTATAAGGATATAATACAATATTTGGGACACGTTATTTCAAATGAGGGATTGTTTGTTGATCCTGCGAAGGTCGGGGCTATTCTGAATTGGCCCACCCCTAATGATGTATCAATTGTCTGATCCTTCATGGGGATTATAGGCTACTACCAAAGATTCATTTAGTGGTTCTATAAACTAGCATACCATATTATGTTGTTACATAAGAAATAAATAAAGTTTGAGTGGATGACCAAATGCCCAAAATTTTTTGACAAATTAAAGCACTTCTTATAGTGGTCCCTATTTGGAAAATTGTAGATGCGGATGAAGAATTTGTTGTTTGCATAGATTCTTTCTTGGAATATTTAGGGGCAGTTTTGAAGCAGGAAAATTGAGTAGTGGCTTATGATTCTAGGAAGTTGAAATCACATGAAAAGAATTATGTGGTATATGACTTAGCATTGGTTGTTGTTACATGCTCTAAAGATGTGGAGACACTACCTATTGGGGACAATATTTACTTTAGTAATAGATAACATCAGCTTGAGATATTTTTTTAGCTAACCAATTATTAATTATAGACAAGACGTGTGGATGGCCTTTCTTAGTCAATTCAAGTTTGATATGGAACAAATAAAAGGTAAAGAAAATAAAATAGCAGATGCTTTAAGTAACCATGCATATTATCTAATCAAAGTATATGTTAGCATTATTAGTACTGAATTTTTAGAACATATTAAAAATTTAATACATGAAGATCATAAAGACTTTGATGTTCAACATAAATTGCAACAACATAAATTCCAGGTTATGCTAAAAATTGTTAATCTACACAAATGGATTGTATGTCCCCAATGTCAGGGCTTTCAAACACATGATACTAGATGAATATCATAAGAAACCATATGTGGGACATCTTCAATATCAAAAGATGATAACATAATTAAGAATTTTTTTTTTTTGGTCAGGCATGAAAAATGAGGTAGTAGCATAGTTTTCAAAATGCTTAGAATGTTCGCAAGTGAAGGTAGAAAGCCAACACCCTGCAAGATTATTAAATCCATTGCCCATTCCTGAATAGAAATGGGAAGTGATTTCATTAAATTCTATTATAGGGATTCCAGAAAAAAAAAAAAGACAACATGATTCCATGATGGTGGTGGTAGACACCTTAAGTAAAGTAGCATAATTTATACTTGTACAATGTACTTAGGGAACAACAAATATTTCCAACATTTTCATGAAGGATATTTTCTGACTACATGGAATTCCAAAAATGATAGTGTCTGACAGGGATGCTAAATTCACTTCCAGATTTCAAAAGTATTTTTTTGGAGGCATGGGGACATATCTTAATTTGAGTACTACATATCACACCAAAACGGATTGTAAAAAAGATAGAATCCATTAGCTTTTGGAGGACATTCTAAGGATCTATGTCATGGACAAACATACCAAATGAGAAGACATTTTGCAATTAGCATAATCTGCCTACAACAACAGCTATCAAACATTAATAAAAAATGAGTCCTTTCGAAGCCTTGTATGCCAGAAAATGCCACACTCCTCTTAGTTGAATTTAGCCAAATGACAGGCTAATATTGGTCCCAAATACTTTACAAGAAATGGAATGTGAGGTGCAGAAAATTAGAGAAAATATTAAAATTTCCAAGGATAGACAGAAAGTTTATGCTAATAAATAAAGGAATCATAATGAATTCAATGTTGGAGATCATGTGTAGTTAAGATTTAAACCAAGGAAAAGTACCTTGAGGAAAGGAACCTATACCAAATTAGCACCACAATTATGTGGGCCTTTTGAGATCCTGGACAAAGTTGGGCTAGTATCATATGCATTGGAATTGCAAGGCCATGTTAAAATACACGATGTTTTTCATGTATCTTTGTTAAAAAATATGTCCATTATAATTCTCACATAATTGATTGGAATTTGATATAGGTGGAACTAGAAGGAGACTTCCTAGCAGAGCCACTTCGCATATTGGATCGGAAAGAGATATTTCTCTGGAATCGAGTTGTCGCTCAGGTTAAAGCGCAATGGAAGAAATTTACACTTGAAGAGGCTACTTGGGAGATAGAAGATAAAAGCGAGAAGCCTATCCAACATTGTTTACGAAGGAAAGAAATTGAACAATAGACAATGAGGAAAATGTTGAATTGAAAAAGGGGGGAAGATGTATTACCCCTATATTCTTTATGTTAATGTCTTGTTATTCTTAGACTGAAGTATTTCTAGTTTTGATGGCTACAAAGCCATGTTGGATTTTAAATGAATGTGATCAATAAAATTTATGCGATGTAATAAATGGATATATTGATAAATAGAGATTTGGAAATTACTTGAGAAAGAAACACTAGAGTTAAGGGATTTGTTCCAAGATTTGGAAACCATCATTGGTGGATGAGATCAAAATAAAACTTCCCTTAAAATAATTCTAAATATCCCTAGGAGGCGATAAACAAGATTTGATATGGTGGGAGAGAAAGATCTATAAAATCGCTTAGTTGGATAAAATACCATGTATGGATAGAATAAAACATTGTGGGAGAGAAAAGTAGGCTTTGAAGAAAATGGGAAAACACCTTTTTTGAAAAAAAGGAAAGCCTAGGCAGTTTGGTTGGCAGACCCAAAAGGAATGATGGTGGCAAGAAAAATATGCAGGGAAGGAAGATTATTAAACAGACTATTGAGGAATCAAGGAAAGTTGATTCCTTTGGTAAGTATATCTCATCTCAAGGGGAAATAGAGGATTCAGTTCATGGTTAGGAGGAAAATGTATTTTTCCAAGACAATTTTCAACCACATATACGATTAGGATTTCCGCTTATGCTCAATATTTCTGATTGCTAAATTGTGTACATTAATTATTGGATTTAGTGCATACAGGTTGTATAGGAAAATAGTTTAGCTCGGGTCTGAGTGAAGTTTTAGTTACATATTGGGTGTCATACAAATTTAGTTTCAGTGTTTAATTGATTTACGAAATATGGTAGCATAACCTTATGAACATTTTTGCGTAGGCAATTAAATCATAGTCTATTATAAATTATATATAATTATATCTATCTATATATATATATATATATATATATATATATATATAGTGTTGTAAGATAGATGCACAAAATGGAATACTATGAGTGTTATTAGGTTAAATAAGGAAATCTTATGATATATGTATAGTCTTGTTTAAAAAAAAACAAAACATAGAAATAACCATAAATCTGCAAAATGCAATTTTAGTTACTGTAGTAAAATTTTGGTATATTCAATACATTTTAACTTGAAATAAAAAAGGAGAAGAAAACCCCTTTATGTTTCCTAGAAAGTTAACCTAAGAGGGAATGAATATTGAATTCAATAATAGTAGTTCGAAGAGTAATTAGAGATTGTACGCATAGACCTATCCTATTTATCTCAGATTTTCTTGTAAGGATGGGAGGCCAAACAAATTGGAATATGAGTTAACGAGTATCATTGATATTAATGTAGTGGAAGGTTAATTGGTTCCCTCGGTATCATCAGTAGATTTGGAAGATTTGGAAGCTTTTAATAGAAATCAAAAAAGAAAATTTGCGTTGTGGAGGCATTAAAACATATAGATGTGACACTTATGTCACTCTATATGTACATATATATATGATAGCGGAGTTAGCAAAATTGACTCTAGAAGCATCAACCAATAAGAGATCATTAACTAAAAAGTTATATAGGTCAAAATAATGCAGGCCAACCCCACTCGCAATCAACATCCAACAAGAATGGAAAAATAAAAGATGATATGAACATTTTATTGATTAAAATAAATGTAGTGAAATCAAAGGTTTCAGGAAATTATTGAGTAACACTAAGAGGTGAAAATACAATAGTTTAGTCCATATTCACGTCGATCATTTGATGTACAAGGGAAACTCGATCCATATACCTTTAGATAATAAAAATACTTGAAATAATTGAACCATATTTTACTAATTATACCTAAATAAAAAATAACAAATAAGTTATTGCATTAAACACATGAATATCAAGCCTTTGTCGAGGAGGAAAATTGAGCACATATATAGAGAACTAATAAGTTACCGTAAAAGTATAAATGAACACATCCCAATTAAGCATCGTGGACAAAATTTGGAATAACATAAATGTCAATGACCCTTCTGATACAGAAAAGGAAACCTAGGGATTCGACCTCTGGGGCTGATAAAGGAATTTATCTTAGACAGAATTAAAACAAAATTCGACATTACAATTAGAATGGAAAACGCACATAGCTTAAATAAGCAAATAATGAAAGTCAAAGACCGACTCTACCACAAAAGAGAGTATATGCAATTTATGTGTGTAACACCATTTTCTTTTTTCTGGAAAAGCTTGCATTATGTACCATGTCTGGGATTCTATGGTTTGTACTACTATTGAAATTGAATATATATATATATAATATATATATTCAATTTCAATAGTAGTACAAACCATAGAATCCCAGACATGGTACATAATGCAAGCTTTTCCAGAAAAAAGAAAATGGTGTTACACACATAAATTGCATATACTAGTGAATTTCTTCAACCAAAATAAAATGAAGCTGAATAACCATACTACACACTATTCAACTTAATAGCAAAAAATCGTGGAACCAGCACGACATCTCATAATTGAGTGCGCGATTTGTTTTACAAAATCAATTAAACCTATTCGTCATAAAGAAATTTTACAGCTTTACAATGTGCATAAATCAGTTATAAATTTAGTAGTACATTGTACATAAAATACCCTATGGGGAATCCTTCGGTAGGTCAAAATCAAATAATTGAAATTTGTAATGAAGCACATAGCTTCTAGTTCCTAGGACCTTCTAAAATGAAAATATAAATTGATAAAAATATGTTAGGCATTCAAGCGGTAGGACCTTCTAAAATGAAAATATAAATTGATAAAAATATGCTAGGCATTCAAGCGGAGGAGTAACCAGTACTGTAAAGAAGCATGCAAGCCAAAAGTTGTGGACTTTACCCCACTAGCTGAAATTCCTCAGCAGGATTAACAAGAGGAAAAAACAACAAAAAGTAAATGAAGTATTCTCCATGTTGGGTGAGGGTAAGATAAAGAAGAATATCTGTTAGTTATTTAGAGGAACAAAAATTGACCTATAATGTAGGGGCCAACAACCAGTGGTGAGAGGCACAACTTCTAATTTTTTGAAAAACCCTGAGTACATTCTGAGCATGCTTACTTGTAATAGGAGACATAGAGTATCATGAGTGCTAATAGGTTGAGGGTAAAAGTATGTGGTTCGATGAATAACATTCAAAATAAAAATATGTTCCCTAGAATACTTGTAGCATATAGGACCCCAAGAGATTTTACACTAAACATTTTAGTGAACTACTTAGGTTAGAAGAGATCGACAAGGTTTTACTTGTCCACAAGAAGAACAATAACACTCATCACTAGGAAAATGGGAATGAAGAATAAGAATGACAATAAATACCTGAATCTTCATCTGGAGGAAGGTTCTCTTCTTAGTACCAATCCAACCTATGGGTTACAACAGCAAAACTTAGCAAGTATGGGGACAATAAAGAGGCGAAGAAAAAATAAATTTGTTCCTCGTTAATTTGTAAGTACAGACAATGATTAATAATTCAAATAATTCAAAAGGAGGACTAGAAACTTACGTTGGAGAAGCAACGAGAGTGATAGAAATGTGACGAAGATAGGTTTGAAGGGACACTTCCATTTCAATAGTGTAAGGACCCTCACACCACCTGATGAAAAATGAAATTAGTATAGAAAATATGTGGGAAAAGAAAACATAAATGTCACACAAAATAAACAAGGACGCTGAGAAAAAATTATGAAAGTGTCATACTTTCCTCTGAGGGACAAGCATGGTCTGCTAAGGCCACATCACTTGGTCTGTACACTACCTTTTTGAAGCACCAACACCTCTCCACGCATCGTTACATGGCATAGCACACCTCGCTAGTGAAGGAATCATGCCGAAATGAGATAAGTTCAAATATTTTATATTAGGGTTAGAGAAAATTCTTAATCACCGTTGGATGAGAGAGTGATTTCCTCACCATTTGTGTTTCCCAAGATCAGATCCCATGTCATATTCAGGTGATATAGGCGGAGGTGGAATGTTAGGATTGAGTACAAAGTTTTATGATTTCTACCCCATAAACAAACAAAACTTACATAGCCCTTGCGCACACCTATTTGTATGGTTTAAGGAACTCATATGAATAGAGTCCAAACAGATATTCCTAGATAGTGGGTTGGAAGGTGAACCCCTTTAGGGATTCATATCCAATGTACAAGGGTAACCAAGTGAGATCAATCCATTCCATGCACATAAAAAGGAAAAAATAACAAATTACTAATATGTGTATAATATATACATCCTTCTACCATGTAAAATAGAGAGTATTACTAAGGTCTTTATGTAGTATACAGGTTAGTGAAAATTTTATAACCAACACCTTCATGAGGGAAACGATGTTTGTATTTATTAAAAAAAGAAATGAGGAACACTGGGCATGTGACAATATGTTAAGACCTATGTTGAAAGAAAATAAAAAGGGGTCAGTAACAAAACATTTACTCACTTTGAAATGAGTACTATAAACATTGGCTAACTAAGTATACAACATTTTAATGTATCTAAGTATCAAAGTGGAAGTCTCATTGGTACAAGGAATATAGTCAAGGAAGTTTACTCATGGACTATATCAAGAAAATTTGATTGATAAGAGCTAAGATTTGATGAAAAGATTTAATTGATAAAAGTGAATAATATGATACAATAAATTATTATATTTATGACAACTTCTTAGTATGACTGGGAAAGAAAATAAAATGTTTTTACTTTTTTGTCTAATTATAGAGTTAAAAATTATTTTGTTTGGCTATGGAATTGAGGTACATTACAATAATTATTATGCTATAAAACCTCTTACGCATGTTATACTCCCATGGATTAGGGTAGGTAGCTCATTCAACGCCTTTGTGTCCTTTAATTTGGTATCAATGCTTGATCACCTTGGATCGAAGTTGTCAGGAAAGTATTTTATAATCTAATATTTATTTGAGGGGAAGCTTGCATAGAATGAAAAATTGCCATTGGAAAATGGAAAATACATCTATATTATAAATGGAGAAGGTTACTAGAAATAACTTTGAGCTATTGAATCTCATGATAAAGGATATTTTTATAGATTGAGATCTATGGAAACCACTAGTAGGAGAGATGAAGAGTGGGTTATGTTGGAAGAAACACGAAGAGATTTATAAAGCTCTGATCTTGCCAAATTTGTATTTTTAACATTTTTGAAGAAAAAACATCTCCTTAGAAGTGTATAACCTTGGCTAATAAGTTTTTTTTGTAGAATTGTTTTTTCCTTAAGAATGGATGATGGTTATTCTAATCTTATTGGGACCCTATTTATCTAATTCGGGGACAATATGGATGAGCATGATCATTGTGTGTTTTTTTCTTCTTCGTGTCCATATTTATGGTAAATACTAGTAATGATTACCATTACACTCATTATAAAGACATTGGTTCTTGGTAACATCATCTTGGGTTTACTACTAAAGGATGTGATGGAAAATGTTTTTGAATCAACCAAGAGGGCCTTTGTTTTTCATGAAATATGAAAGTGGATAGAAGATAACAAAGAGAAAGGGTCTAGACAAATCCTATGGGAGAGACAAGTCTATTGAAAATCCCAAGGAAAAACTTTCTAACTATGGTAAGGTTTTGGATTTTAGATAACACTATAAAGAACATAAGAAGAGGAACAAGAAGGGAAAAAATGATTTTGATGATGATTACACAAATTATTCTTAAGAAAATGGTGAATATTACTTTATTGTAGTATTAGTAATCCATGTAGGTAAGAGTGCATGGTTGATAGACTTTAGAGCTTCCTTCTATATGAATTCGCATCAACACTAGTTTTGAATGCATGATAAATATGATAGTGGGATTTAATACCATTTAAATTACTCTCCCCTTAATGTATTTGGTCATGGAATAGCGGTGGTCATGTTCCTCGATGGCATAGTAAAGGGGATCAATGGATTTTTGCACACTTTGTGTCTAGGAAATGTTGGGTCTTTGTTATGTTCCTTCGATGACAAGCCCCATGTATGAAGTTGGGGGTCAGCGGGGTGGCTAGCATCCCAGAGAAAATTTTAAGGATGGAAAATTATCTTGAACTTTAAAGATATTTGTGAATCTCACTAGTCCCTAACATGCAAACTATTAAATATGTATTCATGTATTTGTAAAACTATTCAAATTTATATGATTTTATATATACTCCCTATATAATGTTGCCGATTTTTAAGGTAAAATAATTTTGTATTGTAAAATATGGGTGAATAATTTTTATAAAAAATGGAAATTAGCGAATCCTTTTTTTAGAAAAATCATGGAAAATTACCCCACCTATGAATATTAGCCCCTAAAATTTCCATGGCGTCGCCTTAGTTGCACCGGGCATAGTGAGGGGGTCACATGGGGGTGGCAAGCCCCCTTGTGAGGGCGTTTAAGGTGGGTGGTATCCCCCCTTGACGAGGTCCAAGGCAGTGCCCTAGGAAATTGTTTTTGGACCCTATATTAGGTGGGCAGACCTACCTATGGTTTTTTGCATGGGTTTTACAAATCGTTTGGGGCATGTTGGTCTTCTTCCCATAGCATCTCGTAGATCGAGTCAAGGGAACTATTGTTATCTTCTAATTTGAGGTTAATGGATTGGGGTTTAT